>CP092098.1:282500-475000 GCA_029203775.1 Neoneuromus ignobilis
TTTGGTATCGTGGTGAACCGTCGTCGATACAAAAGTTACTGTTTGATGGTCAGACAGATGATTGAAATCTCCATAACAATGGTGGTCGAGTCGCGGTTCGATACCGGAAAAATCATTTTCGAAAATAACGTGGGTAACAGAGACAGATATCGTACGTCGAGAGCGCTATGGAATGAGATAGACGAATGTTTGTGTTGCTAGGAAACGTATATTTCTATTTTCCATAGGCGACTTAATTGAAAATATAAAATTAATAACAAATCGTTGCAATAATATGAGCAGAGATAGATTATATATTATGTATTAAGAGGAAATGAATAAGAGATAGATCATAAAACACACACACACAAATATATATATGAAAATTTTTCTTTTTTCAATCGTATCCTCATTTTACAACATTTGACATCCAAACTACAACACCGAAAATCTATTAAAAAAAATTGATATCGACTTGTAGATGACAAAATGTATTGTATAGAATTATTTGATGATTTTTTTTAAGTCGACTCGTTGATTTAATAAAATTTTCTAACAATTCAATTTCTCTTATTTATTTCCAACAAAAAATAATTGTATATAAAAAGGTTCACCATCACTGATATAGGCTGTTTTTTTTCCTCCTCAAAACACACACTGTTATTTTTTCAACATCGTTCCTACTTGAGAATCGAGTTAATGATTTATCAAGAAATAAAAACCGTCACTGGACAAAGAAAAAAAAAAACATTTTTCGAGACAACAAATACAAGTTCCGGAAAAAGAATAGAGAATAAATGAGACAGAGATTTAAGAAAATGAAAAAATGAAAAAAAGAAACATTGTTTTTCTGGAATTGGAACAATTTTAGAAGAGACCTTTATCCGGCAATAAATGGAAAAATATTAAACGTGATAGAATTTAAAATGGAATCACTATCGAACTCAAAAATACATTTAACACACATTTATTTAAACACACACACACATATATATATATATATAAGTGTTTTTTTAGGTTGGATAGAATTTTAAATAGAGATTTAATTTGACACACCCACATATACATATATATAGAGAGAGAAAAACGTAAAGAGACAAAAAAAATCTTTTTCAATATGAAATATAAGACTGAAAAGTCCATTATTGAGAATCAAAATTTCTAGTAATTGAATGATTAGTCGATTTGTGGGAAATAAAGACAGATCGTATACGTTAACAATGGTATAAAACGAGATAGTCAGACAATTTGTTATATGAGACATGTTTTGATTTTTCATAGGCGACTCGACTAGCAAAAAATAATAATTAACAACAAATCATTGAAATGAGATGGGTTATTTATCGTGTATGGAGAGGAAATGAAACAGTTATATATATATCATTTTAAATCTATATATATATATATATATATATATATATATATATATATATATATATATATATATATAAGTGTTTTTTTAGGTTGGATAAAATTTTAAATAGAGATTTAATTTGACACACACACACACATACATATATATATATATATAGAGAGAGAGAGAGAGAGAGAGAGAAACTTATAGAGACAAAAAAAATATTTTTCACTATGAAATATAAGACTGAAAATTTCATTATTCAGTATAGAGACAAAAAAAATCTTTTTCAATAATCAAATATAAGACTGAAACTCCATTATTGATAATCAAAATTTCTAGTAATCAAATGACCAGTCGATTGAAGACAATGTGTGGGAAATAAAGATAGATCATATACGTTAACAATGGTATAAAACGAGATAGTCAGACAATTTGTTATATGAGACATGTTTTGATTTTTCATAGGCGACTCGACTAGCAACAAATAATAATTAACAACGAATCATTGAAATGAGATGGGTTATTTATTTTGTATGGAGAGGAAATGAAACAGTTATATATATATATGTTTTGATTTTCATAGGTGACTCGATATAAATATATTAACAACATATATATATATATATATATATATATATATATATATAATTTCAAATATATATATATATATATATATATATATATATATAATGTGTACAAACCGCCCGATTAAATTTTATCGAATGCTCATTACGTCCGAACATAAACCCATCAGGAAATCATTCCGTTCGACATTTATACGAGCGTGCGTGCGTGCGTGCGTGCGTGCGTTCGCAAAGACCGAAACGATACGAAACACGAGAGACGTGTCGAACGTTCGGCCGACGACCGTTATCTTGTAAATGTTACAACATTTAACGGCCTAATGGCCCGACCCGATCGGCTGTCGAGGGGACGCCGACGACGACGCCGACGACGACGCCGCCGTCGCCGATAAATTAGATCCACGATGAAATAATCGACGGGCCATCTAGACGGCCGTCCCGTTTCGTGTACTCGTGTTTCTTTACATTGTCTAATCAGCATATCGTTTCGAACATCGCACACAGATACAGATACTTACACACACATACACACATATTAATATACGATCCGCCATGTTCATACGACGGTCGTATCGGGGTTATTCGGCCAGCGAAACTGACCGATGGACCAGGGAACCGAAACATCAGACGAGATTAAAACGGTTCGTGTCACGGATCTTCTTTAAAAAATACCATCTCGTCACTCCTCCTCCCCCACCCACCCCACTCGTCCGAGTATCATTTTCGAAAATCCTATAAACAGGAATCAATTGATTTTCATTCAATCGCGTTTATTTCATCAAAATCCACACGTGAGATTTCCCAACAACGATTATCTGTTACTAGTAAATATATAAAATATTTCGAATTGATTTTTGGAAAAATGATCGTTGATGGCTTTTCCGGAATTCCTAGATAAATGAAAATCGAGACTAAAAATCTTAATTCAATCTAAGATGTTGAAAAAATGGTAAATTCATTTTCACCTCACTTGAAATATCAAGAGATTTAAGAAAAATCCTAATTTTATCTCACGAATTTTTTTTTATTTCATGAATTTTTGGAATTGAGTATTTTGATCTAATTTACAATTTAATTCCGTATGAAATATTCAAAGAAAGTCCACAAAATGGCGAATTGTTGAAATATCCGAAAATATACACGTCTGTCTCTTTTCAAACCCAACGATTTGTATTTAACTATCTTTTTTATTTAAATACATAATATATAATCGAGTCGTCTTGTAAACACCAGATCACTCGATTAATTGTTTAAACAATATATACATATACATATCTCTATCTAACTAATCAATTCCATGGTGATGTGATCTTTATTTCGAGTAAAAAAAATCAATTCGTCGAGCAGTAGGCCGCTTGATTCATTGTTTATAAACAATTATACGTATCTCTGTCAATCCGACTGTTTATACGGTACTGTGATCTTCTATCTCTCAACCAAACTATCGTTTTATTGAAAAACAAGCACGTATCGATCATTTACTCGATCTCTCGATTAATAATTTCAATAATTTATGCGTGTATCTTTGTTCGATCAATCAATTACGTGCTAGTGTGATCTTTTTCTCGAATAGTGGGACACACAAAAAAAAAAATCAACGCTCGTCGATAATTAGACGGAAGTGTCGTTTCGGCGATGGCATAGCTCCGGAACGTGTGATACGCAGCGATAACAGACAATCGAATCGATAGACGACAGTGGTATCTGAACGACGTCGCAGCAGCAGCAGCAGCAGCCGCCACACATAACAAAACTTTCGGGAAATTCGAACGATCGTCGCGCGACGTCCCGTCGTTCCAGATCGCGCATCGACACGCGCGTACAACCGACCCGACTCTCGCACCCCCACACCGCCACTCATCCCCCATCCTCCCGTTGAATATTTATACACGGGTCGGGAGAGAAATGCCATTTTGAAAGATAATCTCGCTTCATTAAGTGACTGGGAGTGAGCGTCGTCGACAAAGCGTTTCGAGTACAAGATAAACTACGGCCACCTTCTTCTGTACGGCGGGCGGTAGGTAGGACGGACGGGTGGTAATAATGGAAGTCGAAAGACAAAATACCCACTTTTCTCATTTTCTTCGCAGTTGCGGCGCCGCGTCTATTTTCTCTATGTGTCCGGATCTATGTGTGTGAGTTTAGTTCGGTGCGTACGTGTGTGTGTGTGTGTGTACGTACGTACGTACGGCATTCGTCGTCGACGGGTTTTAATAAAGTCGAAATTATGACAACGAGTTAACAGTTAGTGGAGTAGACGGAGATGGACGCGTTGCGAAATGAATCCGCTGGAAATGTTGACACAGATATATATATATACATATATATATATATATATATATATATATATATATATATATATATATCAAAAAAAAAAAAAAAACGTACCAACAGGTTAATCAAATCCTGGTCCATTGATATCTGGTCATGAAAATCGAATTTCTAATTTTACAAATCGTCCGTGTCGTAATTTTCAACCGGGATTCTCGACAATCTCCGGGTTATCAATCGAATATATTGAAAAAAATGGAATAAATAGTAGGAAAATATTCATCCCGACAATTCGCTAGTTTTCTCAAAAACTATTCCCGTTCATTTCTCGATTTTTTTTTATTCGAGGAGAGAGATCACACTAGCACGTAATTGATTGGTTAGACGAAAATAGATATATATATTTGTTAACACTTTTCATATATATAAATATATAAAATATTAATTGTATCTGTTGCCATGCCAACTGTCCACTCCCTTTCCATGATGGCCGCTGATGACGACATCAGCGGCCATACCAACTGGCCACTCCCATTCCATGATGGCCGCCGATGACGTCATCAGCAGCCATGCCAACTGGCCACTCCCCTTCCATGATGGCCGCCGATGACGTCATCAGCGGCCATGCCAATTGGCCACTCCCCTTCCATGATGTCCGCCGATGACGTCATCAGCGGCCATGCCAATTGGCCACTCCCCTTCCATGATGGCCGCTGTGACGTCACCAGCTGCCATTAACTGGCCACTCCCCTTTCATGATGGTCGCTGGTGACGTCATCAGCGGCCATGCCAACTGACCACTCCTCTTCCATGATGGCCGCTGATGACGTCATCAGCGGCCATCTTGGAAAGACAGTCTGGCCACTCCTCTTCCATGATGGCCGCTGGTGACGTCATCAGCGGCCATCTTGGAAAGAGAGTCTGGCCACTCCTCTTCCATGATGGCCGCTGGTGGACGTCATCGACGGCCATCATGGAAGGGGAGTGGCCAGTTGGCATGACAACACACAATTGATATATATTGTTTAAATAATTAATCGAGTGATCTGGTGTTTACAAGACGACTCGATTATATATTATGTATTTAAACGAAAAAGATAGTTAAATACAAATCGTTGTATTTGAAAAGAGACAGATATTGTATATAAATAATATTAATGATTGATGTTTTTTTTTTGGACAGAAAATGGCAGTCAGTGTTTGACATTAATAAGAAAAAATAATAACAATTAAAAAAATAAAGATCACATTACCACGTAATCGATTAGTTAGATAGAGATATGTACATATATATAGTATTTAAACAATTAATCGAGTGATCTGGTATTTACAAGACGACTTGATATATATTATATGTTTAAACAAACGAGACAATTATATACAGATCGTTGTGTTTGAAAAGAGATAGATATATATTAAATGATGATATTCGGATATAGAATGGCGGCCGATGTTCGAAATTGATTTCTTCTAGAGAGTCGTCCAAATGTAACGCCTGGATTTGTGTGTTATTAGAAAAAAAAGTTTATTTAATTTTTTTTTTTTTGAAAAAAAAAATCGTCCTGTATCGTTCTTGTAGGACTTGTAATCCATCACCGATTCGGACGATTTCTCGAATCGTTGCGCGTCTCGGCGTCGACGATTTATCGCGTCGTCGTAACTACTACGACGGCGCCGCGCCTTTATCTCTTTAACTTGAACGCGTCGCGAACAATATAACTTTTAATAGAACTTTTCCTGTTAAATGTAGCTCGTCGTTTGATTCATTTCAAACGGAATAATTCAATTTTTATTACGAGACTCGCGATCTGTCGTCGTCGTCGGAACGAGCGAACGAGCGAACGACGTCCATTTTTTTAAACAAAAAAAAATCTTCTCGAGAAAACCATAAATAAATTTTCAATTTTCCACCGATCCACAACTTTTCGCCTCAGACAATAATTCGTCCGGTCCAATAAATAATAGACTCGCTGGGCAGAGAGGCGGCGGATACGAGCGAGACGACGATAGGGGGGTGGGGGCGAGAGAATATACGCGCGCGGGGGTTAGAAAAAAAAACGGTCGTGCGGCAGGGACGGGCGAGAGATAAAGGACACTCGATTTACATACTTTTCGCATAGACTACAAATATATATATATATATGAGGCGCGATCTCCGACGCGGGCCACGTACGTCTCCCGACACGCCCGGAAAGTCCTTAACAGGTTGTCCCGCGGGACGCTCTTCACTTCCGCTAAAAAGTTATCATTGATAAAGAGCGTGACGCGATTCGCGACGTTCGCACGCGCGGCGACCGAAAAAGGATAGGAAATCGCGAACGGAGCGCGTCGGACAGAAACGTGTATCATCGGACGAGTTGGATCGTTGACGATCGCGGGTCGGATCGACGACGCGTTGCAAATAACGCATCGTATAGAGACGGACAGAGCGACGACGTGTGCCGTGGAACGAGACGAGACGAGACGATCGTTTCACGGCACACGTTCGAAAGAAAAAAAAACGCATCGGTGATAAAAGCGTGTTAAAACTTATTTATAACGGAATTCTTAACGTATAAATTCAAAAAATCGTGGCGCGAGAGAGATGCGAGATATGCAGATGGGATTCGTTCGGAGACACTCACACACACACACACGCACACGTATGATCAATCGTGGTTGAAAAAAGAGAGAAGGTTCGTGAAATTTCGTACGGAAACGAGACGAAACTATCGATCAATCTGTCTGTTTGTCGAGTACCGTATATTATTTATGGATCGTTGTGTGTGTGTGAATTTTCGATAAAAGTCGAGTACGTACGTATATTTATCGCGAATTTGAATTTATAACATATCTCCTAGTAGACTGGTGATTTCATGGCAACTCGATAAAAAAAAAAAAAAAAAAAAAACTATTTAATGTAATACACATATCTCTAGTAGGCTGGTCATTTCATGGCAATTCGATCCAAAAAAAAAAAAAACAATTTAATATCAAATACACATATCTCTTAGTAGGCTGGTTATTTCATGGCAACTCGATCAAAAAAGAAAAAAAAAGATTTAATATTAAATACACATATCTCTAGTAGGCTGGTCATTCCATGGCAATTCGATCCAAAAAAAAAAAACAATTTAATATCAAATACACATATCTCTTAGTAGGCTGGTTATTTCATAACAACTCGATCCAAAAACAAAAACAATTTAATACCAAATACACATATCTCTAGTAGGCTGGTTATTCCATGTTAACTCGATCCAAAAAAAAAAAACAAACGATTTAACATCAACAATACACATATCTCTAGTAGGCCGGTGATTATTTCATGGCGACTCGATCACAAAACTCAGTTATTATAAATACACGTGTCTCTCATTAACTAGTAGGCCGGACGATAGTTCGATCTCTTTTCGACGCTTTTTTCGATTAAAACAAACATTGGAAGTGTTTTCAAACGCGATTTGAATGAAATAATCCGTCGTATCGACAATGCAGATCTCTTCCGCGTCGACGCGCGCCACTTTTGAATGCCGCCTTATCTTCCCCAAGTATATATATATATATATATATATATGTTTGTGGAAGTCTGTCTATTCGTTTCGCGCACGGATGGATTCGATCCGGAGATCGTACGATCGTTCGAGCGTGACGACAGAGATATTATTGTTGAGACCCTCCAGGTGCGCTCCGATCTGATCGAAATCGTATAAACATACGTGGGGCGGCGTACTACCTATTGTTCGCAGTTCGGATCGAACGACGACGACGACGTTTAGAAATCGTGTGTATCGAGAAAAATGTAAATGGAACGACTCGAGTTGACAATCCCGACGGTCGAAACCGCGAAAGTTTCAAATTGAAAAAGAGCGTGCACGTGAATTAGCGTTCGGTAGACGGCGTGCGGGCGGGTGGGTCGGTCGGATGGGCGGACGAACGCGAAACGGTCGAAACCGCCGGCGAGCTTTTTCCAACAGGAAGAAATAGGAAAGGAATAAAACGCACTAGTTCTAACATTTATATAGACAGACGTTCTTATTCATGGTGGTTTCACTTGCGAGCCGTGAACGAGCGCCGTACGGCTGCCTGAACGTTTCCGATTATGCCGGGTACGGATTTTTCGTCAGTCGAGATTTTCGTTTAGGGGTCAAAAAAAAAAAAAAAAATTCGAGATATTCGGCAATTTCCATTAAATGATTATAAAAGCACGTCGTTAAAAATAGGTCCAGACATTTTAGAAACAATTTTCTATTCATAATTTTTTAAAAAAAAACACTATAACGATATATCAATTGATAAGAGAGAGATACGCGTATTATTAAAACGATCATTTAATGATCTAGTAGCTTTGCGATGTCATTATTAATTTATATAAGTAGATGAAAAAAGGTGGCTGGTTTGGAAAAGAGATGCATATATATATGAAAACGAATCGTTGTGAATCACATCCATGTTGGTTTTTGAAATTTGGGGGAAAATTCAAATTATTATTCATAAATCACTGTTTTTTTTATATGAGAGAAAATATCATCGAAATTATTTTTACCAAAAAAAAAAATATTCTATTTGATTCTCCACATCGTCGCAATTTTCAAAAAAAGTACACATGACGACTCGATCAATTGATTAGACAGAGATATGTGTATTGTAAAAACGGTCATTTAATGATCTAGTAGCTCTGATTAATCAATATATTAATTTATATAAGTAAATGTAAATCAGGTGGCTGTGTTAGAAAGAGATGCTTATATAAAAAAAAAATCATGGTTAATCACATCCGTTTTCATTGTTGTAACTGTTTGTTGAAACACTAGTTTTTATTTAGGGTGGAAAATCGTTCAACCTGTTATCAATATTACTTAATAAATCACTTGTTTTTCAAAAATATTTATTTAATTAAAAATAAATTGATCGAAATGCATATATTCATACCAAATAAATACTATTTTTTTCTATTTAATTCTCCAAGTTTTTTTTCAAAAAAAATTTCATCGTCGCAATTTTCAAAAAAAGTACACATGACGACTCGATCAATTGATTAGACAAAGATATGTGTATTGTTAAAATGGTCTAGTAGCTCTGGTTTAATGATCTAGTAGCTCTGATTAATCAACATATTAATTTATATAAATAAATGTAAATAAAGTGGCTGTGTTGAAAAGAGATGCATATACAAAAAAGATCCATTTGAACATCCATTTTGATTATTGAAACTGTTTTTTGAAACACTGGTTTTTATTCAGGGGGGAAAATCGTTCAACCTGTTATCAATAAATTACTGTTTTTTTTTTATATATATGAGGAAGGAAAAATCGTCCGAGTTATTTTTCAAAAAAATATTTTATACTAGACGCAATTTTCCAAAAAAGAGTACACATAACGACTCGATCAATCGATAAGACAGAGATATGTGTATTGTAAAAACGGTCATTTAACGATCAAGTAGCTCTGATTGATCAACATATCGATTTATATAAGTAAATGTAATTGAGGTGGCTGTGTTGAAAAGAGATGCATATATAAAAAAATCATGGTTTATCATAATAAATCATTTTTTTTCTTTTTTTCACGACGAAAAAAAAATCGTCCAAGTTGTTTTTCAAAAAAATATTTCATTTAATTAAAAATCAAATTGACTGAAAAGAGATGCATATATAAAACAAGAATCATCAATCACAATAAATCACTATTTTTTTTTCTTTATATACGAGATAGAAAAAATCGTCCAAGTTGTTTTTAAAAAATAATTTCCATTTGATTCTCGCAATTTTCCAAAAAAGAGTACACATAACGACTCGATCCATCGATAAGACAGAGATATGTGTATTGTAAAAACGGTCATTTAACGATCAAGTAGCTCTGATTGATCAACATATCGATTTATATAAGTAAATGTAATTGAGGTGGCTGCGTTGAAAAGAGATGCATATATAAAAAACAATCCCTGCTAATCACAATAAATCATTTTTTTTCTTTTTTTCACGACGAAGAGAAAATCGTCCGAGTTATTTTTTTTAAAAAAAAAAAAAAATTATACCCAGACGCAATTTTCAAAAAAGGTGTATCGCGTTCGAACCGATTGAAACGAGACAGATATATATATTTATTTTTTCGTTATCGATTCGTGAATCGAGCGAGAGAGAAGAGAGTATCGGGGCCGATCGTCACAGCACCCGCACACGTTTACGACAGGCACCCGTACGCGTCCTATTAAATCGTGGCCCATTTCCCACGTTTCCGGTTACGGTGCCGGTACTTACCGTTGCTGAATTGTAGCTTGTTCGCATGCGACGCGTTCTTACATTCCAGATATCGTCTCCGTCTCTCTCCGGCACACACCTACATTTATATATATATATATATATATATATATATATATATATATATATATATCTGTGTGTTCGAGAAGTGTACGGGGTGTTTTTTTTCTGCTTATTTCGCGATAATTCACTCCGGTTTACATATCGACGGAATCTCTTCGCTGGAACCGTTGTTCGAAATTCAAATTCCGGCGAAACGAAAATTGTCAATAAACAAGAACAACCGGATCGCTCGCACACTCGATCGGATAAAGATACCCATATATATGTATGTATAGAGTAATGAGTATGATTCGAGATCAAGTAGCACTGGAACGATTACTGTTTTTCGTATCGACGAACGAGAGACAGTCGTATCCGGATCGTGCGGGTTGAAGAGAGACGTGTATATTCGACACGTTTCGAGTACGAGGGATGTGTTTTCGGTCGGTGATGATTTCACCACCCCGAAATATCGATTGATCGATCCGATCGATATCATTTCTCATATATATATATATATATATATATATATATATATATATATATATATATATATATATATGTAAACGTCGCACGTACACGAAACGTGACCGTACAATAGGACCGCAGGCGACCGCACGGCCGAGCGATAAGGCCAATTTAGCATTTCGCCGATGGTCATCAGTTCGTACCTGGCAGCGGTCCTCAATCAACTCGAACCGCCGATCCATCACGCCGTTTCGAATGGAGGTCGAGCCGTCTCGAGCGGACCGGGGTCCGCGTTCGCAACAGCGACCGAACCCGCGATATCGATTTTGTCCGTACGGAGGATTCGAATCGAACGCCGATCGAGTGAAGAAAACACCGACCGGCTTTTATCGATCAATCGCATAGAGAGAGAGAGAGAGAGAGACACACACGCACGGGCGAAATAATTTATAAAAAGAGATCAAGTCGCTCGGAAACAACGTGATCGAGTGTGTTTTGTTTTGTGTGAATGAGAGAAATCAGAGACGAGTTGATCGGACAGAAATGGAAATATATTATTGATCGGGTCTTCTTTGATTTCGATCAAATTCATTCCAAAGACGATTCGATCGAACAATCCAATTGTTTTTTTAAAAAATATGTATATGTGTGTGTGAGAGAGAAAGAATAACAATTCGAATCCGGACTTTTCTCAATGATTTCCATATCGAAATGTTCACGAACCGACAAATCCATCGAGAGCGAGAGAGAGAAAATGCGCCGCCGACGACGACGACGTGTGCAGTCGGTGATCCGAACGCGCGTCCGACGAGAATTCTACATCTTCTGATTGATTGCCAAGAAGCAGGTGTTCGAACCTCGTTCGTCGCACTTTATTAACGGGAATATCTGTCTGCGTGTCAGTCAACGGAGCCGCACGGTTCGATACTGTTGACTTGTTAAACGACGTACAAGTCAATTTGTTCATAAACGTGTATATATGTATAGAGAGGGAGAGAGAGAGAGAGAGAGAGAGAGTAGAAGTCGATCGGAAAAAATCCCATTGTTCAGTTTTGATAGTGACGAGGACTCCGCACGTGTCCTGAAATGTATTCGGGAGATGAACACGTGTACATCAACCTGGATACGGAATTGATTCTCTATCCAGGTTGATAAGGAATGTGGGATGAGAAATCCGTGACGAAAATCTGGATAGAGAATGTATAGAGAAATCCGTGCCGAAAAACCTGGATCAAGAATTAAAAAAATATACTTTTCAAACCTGGATACAGAATTAATTCTCTATTTAAGTTGATTGAGAATATGGGAGAAGAAATCTATGATGAAAAAACCTGGATAAAGAATTTAAAAAAATATATTTTTTTAAACCTGGATAAAGAATTTTAAAAAAATATTTTTTCAAACCTGGATACAGAATTAATTCTCTATCCAGATGGGTAGAGAATATGGGAAGAGAAATCCGTGATGAAAAACCTGGATAAAGAATTTTTAAAAAATATTTTTTTCAAACCTGGATACTGAATTGAAAAAAAAATTTTCAAACCTGGATAAAGAATTTAAAAAAAAAATTTTCAAACCTGGATACAGAATTAATTCTCTATCCAGGTTGGTAGAGAATGTGAGAGGCGAAATCCGTGACAAAAAACCTGGATAAAGAATTTTAAAAACATTTTTTTCAAACCTGGATACAGAATTAATTCTCTATTTAAGTTGATAGAGAATATGGGAGAAGAAATCCGTGACGAAAAACCTGGATAAAGAATTTTTAAAAAAAGATTTTTTAAACCAGGATAAAGAATTAAAAAAATATTTTTTAAACCTGGATAAAAAAAATTTACAAAATTTTTTTACAACCTGGATACAGAATTAATTCTCTATCCAGGTGGATAGGGAATGTGAGAGGAGAAATCCGTGACAAAAAACCTGGATAAAGAATTTTAAAAACATATTTTTTAAACCCGGATACAGAATTAATTCTGTTTTCGTCGATAGAGAATGTGAGAAGGAGAAAAAATCAAATGAAAATCCGTACAGAAGATGCGCTAATAGCCTCTATCGTACATAAAAAACAACTATCTGTTTTTCCATTCCATTCCACGTCCATAATTTCAAAAATAATAATTTTAAAAAACACACAAATAATTTCAAAGTGTATTTATGCATTAGTGTTTTTCAAACGCGATTGAATTTTGAATGGAATTCCTATAGAAAGTTCTGTCAAACCTAAAAAAACATTTCGAATGTATAAAATGTGTATGGAAAATCGACAAAATGGCCGAAAAATAATTAAACAAAACCCGAAAAACAAGGACACTCGATACAAAATCGATTGTACAGAATGAAATGGAGACGTTTGTTATTTTTCAAAGCTCACTCGTTTCTTCTGGAAAAAAAATGTCACGACGAGATGAACAGGAACAGGATATAAGGGTTATGGACGACCAGAAAGAGACAGATTATATATTGATATTGTATATTGATCATTCTGTCTTATATTACAATCCGAAAAAAACATTCAGTTACAATATTTTTCCTCTTTTATATAATTTTTTTTCCGTACACATGTTAAATCATTATCATCGATTTGTATCCATCCTGTTTATTCCACACCTTTCCTGAAACCATCGAATCGAATATCGTTCACTCCCGGTTGAAAAAATAACGACCGACGAACGCAACCATATGGTCCGAATTGAACAGAAGAACAGCGAACCTACGTTTTATCCTCGCGGTTCTTCGTACGTTGATAACTCGCGTTCGGGACGTTCGAACGGACACAATTATATAATTGTATGGATGTCGAGGACGATTTCGAGAAGGTCGATCGCTGCAACAAAAAGAAAACCGTGTTATCGGAACGTATGTGTTTTTTAAGATAGATATTTGTGGGATTTTTTTGTCATTTTTCCCCCGGATCATAATTCGAAGCTCGAAACATTGAATGATACGGAAGACGGGGTATATCATATACCCGCAGGAATATGTGCTCCCGTTATTAGAGGACGTACGAAATCGAACCTCAAAAAAAAAAACATGTCTAATCCTTATACTTATTTATTTATGTATCGTTTTTTGCTATTTTTTTACATCCCACACGCACGTCCACAAAAAAAAAATAAGTATAAATAAGTATCCAGACCACCCCCCCACCCAATATTTATATTTGACAATATTTAGAGCGTTCGGCTCGACATATACGTGCAATGAGTCGGACGAGGACGATACAGCGAGCAACGAGATAGAAAGAGACGGCGACCGTTCGCAGCGATCCTAGCGGCCAGACCGCGAAACTCGAACTATGAACGTTCGTCGCGACGAGCGCCGCCGTCGCTTAGCGGAGATCGAAACCAACGGAACAGATCTCTACGACGTGCGGGAAAAGTCAAAGAAACGTCAAAGATATCGAAATTAATTAACTCGTCTTTCAATTAATCTATAGATAATTACCAGCGTGGGTAATGTGAGTATGTAATCGCGTAATTGACGACCGACTGGCATGCACGGCGAGTTTAACGGATGAGATTTTTCAGTGAATGATATTTATATTATTATTTATTACAGGTGTTTATGTATGTATGTATATATAGATATATATATAAATCTATGAAATAGATTCTCACCTAGAATACGACGAGTCCAGATAGACAAAGTTCTGGACGATTCCGTATCGGGACTCTTGTCGGATGGCGATAATCGATGTTCGGATCGTCGAGACGTCCCGTACTTCACTGTCCCTCCGTCGATTTTCAAGTGCTGCGAAGATCGTACATATTTCACATCCTTCGAACCTAGATCGAGACCCGTGCCAAATCCTAAGTGCTGCGAAACACCTTTTTGACCGACGTTCCGAGGCCGGCCTCGTCCCGTCGACCATCCGTCACTTTGTCGTCTCCACGACGACTGTGGGGCGACGGCGTTCGCAGGTCCTAACACGTCCGAGAACTAAACTGAAACTAACCCGACGATCGGACGCAAGAAGTCCTCGAGTGCGACGACTGCGGTCATGCTTACGCAATCCAGTCGTGCCGGATCGACCCGGTGTTTGCCCGACGGTACGGAAAAGTCGAGCTGGACGAGTAAGTTACATGTGCACGGAGGAGACGGGCACCGACACGAGTCCCCTGGATATGGGTGCCGGCTGGAAACGCGACGCGATACGACGAGCCGTCGCCCCGGCAGGGAGAAAGCCGAGGTCGGCGACCGGCCGTATAACGCCACGTCACAACACCGTCGATATCGGACTCGAGCCGTTACCCGCCCTTCGGAAAACCCGCTGTCTAGGAGAAAACAGCCACGTCCGGAGCGAGAGCAAACAGGGTGAC
Organism: Neoneuromus ignobilis; assembly: GCA_029203775.1. Classification (NCBI taxonomy): domain Eukaryota; kingdom Metazoa; phylum Arthropoda; class Insecta; order Megaloptera; family Corydalidae; genus Neoneuromus; species Neoneuromus ignobilis. Next base: position 297,763 of record CP092098.1, read on the forward strand.
CTGAGCTAGTGAACGTTTCCTAAAAACGTTGGAACGACGGACGGGGGCCGCGCAACGGGACCGATGACCGCCCGTCCGTCCTGATTTCGTCGCCGACGTGTCCGGCAGGCGCCGTGGCAACGTCGCACGCTCGGTTCGCCGCACCGATTGACCGTCTCATCGGCTTAGCGAGTGCCTCGACGGTTTCGTGCGACGAGGTCCGGTCGTGCCGGAGGACTGTACATCCCTCGCCCGCTACAGAACGTAGCAGGCGTGAGATAGCTCCGCGCGACGAGTGCCCCCAGAATCGGATGCCGCGCCTGAAAACCCTAACGGAGAAGACATGTCGCGGTGCAAAGCTAAATATATATGCGAACGGTTCTAAAGATATCGACGAATACAACCCCGTCTTCACGATGGCCTACGAGAAACAGAGACATACTAAACCTGTGATCGAGTGCGTCGCGCTCAAAACATCTCTGCGATATCCGGCATCGTCTGCACCTCCGAAGCACGTTCGCTCACAAACACTAATCACCGTGAGTATTCGATTCACAAAGACGGTTTCCATCGCACACATTTCACTACACAGCACTCTAGTAACGCTCCACTACTACCTGGAAACAACGACAAAGATCAATAATAACAACAATAATAACGTACGGCTCTTTCTAGGAACTATATCGATAGATCACGTGAAATATTCACCTCGTCGGAAATGATACGAGACGAGACGGATTCCTCGGACTCGTGCGGCCGTCGACTTCGTACGATATTCGAGACGTCGATCGACCCCCGTCGATGTTAAGACAGGAACACACTCGATCGAGAGCGTCGCGGTACAATCTTCACTGTCGTCGTACGTCGTATCGTAAAAATGACCGACGTCAACTGAAACACAACCACAAGTACCATTCGACGACGTCAATTAATAATAATCGAACAGTTTTGAAATATTGAAATGGCACGTGGCGATGCGACGCACACACACACACACACACACACACACACACACACACACACACACACACACACACACACACATACAACTAGATATACAAGCGCACGTTTCCATAGCACTGCTGTCAACAATACTGAACAACGAAACGACTTACTTTTTCGATCGGCACGCGGACAAACACATCCCGGTGCACTCGCACGCACGCACAACAATCGAATCGACATATTTTCAACACTGCGTTAATTCATAAACGATGAAAACGGCACGTCAAACAATCAACAATGCTTGTTTTAATTAGTAAACAAAATAAATGACCGTCGCACGTGCGTTGTGGCCAATGAGCGTCGAGCGTGGCCGCGCTTGCGCCGTACGTTCGCTTGCGCGGCGTTCAAATCTGACAATCGATGTATGTGTATGCGTGCGTGTGTATATATTTATATATATTTTTTCGCTCAATCATTATTCATAAGTAAAATGTACTGTTATTCTATTTAATTAATTCAATTAATAATTATTTTTGAATTGTTCTCTGTAGTATTAATAATGAGGACGTGTATTAAACAGTCATTTACTACATGTATTCAAGTGTGTATATGTGTTTATTATATACATTTGTTACATGTGTATTATTTATTTATATATATATATATATATATATATATATATTATATCATATTATATTTATATATATATATATATATATATATATATATATATATATATATATATATATATATATATATGTATATATATATTATATCATATTATATTTATATATATTATTATTATTAATTATTTCGTGTGTTTCAAGCTTGGGAAATGCACTTTATTAATATGAATATTCCGTTGCCTATGCATGAGACGTATTTTCTATTTTAATGGAATTTATGTGGATGTTCTGTTCGTTTTCCATTCGTTTTTGAAAACACATTTTTTTATATAATGATAAAAATAATTGTCCGTCGAGCTTTTATTTTACAATAATACATATGTTATAATATATGTGTAAATCTATGCCACAGATAACGGTTATAGAGTATGTATAGGTCATCAGTCATTATTTCAATTCAATTCAAGAATATTTTATTGTTATAAATTTTGGTGTACATAGTTTAGATGTATAATAAAAAGTCGTATATAATAAGTCTTGCTATAAAAATATATAATTTGACTGTATATTAAAATTGTTTGTATGACTAGCCTAAATTGTCTTCGATTAATGTTTTTGTGATTTTATTTTTTAAGAAAAATTTCAAAAAACCTACTGAGTTTGAAAACACTAAAAACTTACAAACTAAACACTAGACACTAGAGCACTTGTGAAAGTTGCAAAAACACTACGTAGTTTTTTGGTTTCACGATTTTGTTCTATTTGTTAATCGTCACAGATGATGATTGCGCCGGCAGGAATCTCGTGCGGAAATCGGCGACACGCACACTCGCCCGATACGCCGAGCATGGTCGTCGACGTACACGAAAAGACCGACAGGAGCGCACGATGATGTTCGGTGAGCTGCAGCGGCCGGCTGATGTTGTTGCCGTCGTTCATGGTTTAGAGTAGATCGTCTGCGATGGAAACTCGACCAGTTATTAGTCATTATATAAGTGACCTGTATATATACTGCGGTATTGGTCAGCCGTACGCAGTTCGTATTTAACAACCAGTCCATCTTATAGAACGAACAGTGCATCGTATTGAATCGGGGAGTGCATCGTAGTTATTAGTATCGTATAGTATTGTATATATATATCATTTAAGTGTGTGTATAGTTCTAATTGTAAATATATTGTAACTTAAACCTTTGTTCTAATTTTATTCCACGGAACCTCAGTAAATTACGACAATATATAATAATTTATATATATATATATGTTATGTAAGGTACGTTTGTATCGTAGAGTAAACGATGTAAACGCTTATATGATATAACTATCGTGGAGTATGCGCATAAGAATGTATTTAGTAACCGATAAATGATTATAGAGTTAGTTAGTATTGTACTACAGATAGACGTGGTTGAAAGACCTGGTCCGACATATCATTTAATTGTTTTGTACAGATAGATTAAGTTTGTGTTATTTCTATGTTAAATAAATCATAGTATTGTATTAAACCATCGTACGTATTTTATTCCACGGAACCCCAAAGAATCCAACAGTATATAAATTATTACATATTACATATAACATATATATATATATATATATATATATATAACATATATATATATATATCATCATCATAACGCCCACATCAGTCCACTACTGGACGAAAGCCACAATGAATGCTACCATTCATTGGTATTTGGTCATATTCAACACGCTGACCAGGCGGATTGGTGAAGATTTTTTTTATTCGGGGTTTACTCCCTCTCGACAGTTATTTTTTACAAGATGAGGTTGTCGGCCTTCATGCTCAACCCTCGACTTGAAAACGAGGGACTCTCCGACTGGGAATCGAACGCAATCTCCCGCATGACACGCGGTGATGCTAACCACTGTACTACCCAGTCGGTATATATATATATATATATATATATATATATATATATATATATATATATATAAGTTATATTTAACACATAGTAATAAATAAAAATGTGTAAGGGTAGCAACAGTTGTTGTTTAACGATAGGAAAAATAAGTGTAAATGACAACATCAAGGAATAAATAGCACTGTTGTTGCTGATTGAAAATTAAAGAACATGATTTTAAACGTTGTGTAGTTAATTGAGTAATAAATAAAAATATGCATTTTAATCATGTATTTTCAATTTTATTTCAAATAAAAATTATTTATATATATATATATATATATATATATTTAAATAAATATATATATAAAAATGTATAATATATAAATGAATATAATAATATGCAAGTTTTCATTTTAATTTTAAATTTACAGATTTATTGGTAGTTCAGATTATAATTTTGTTTTGTCGTTTTTATCAACGAGTCAAGCTTTAGTTCCGTACAAATTCCGCCAGGGGGGCGATTTGCAAAAATAGTTCCAAATCCCGCCACCAGATGGCGCTGTCGCCAACTTCTAAACGGCTCAAGAATGACTTTAAAAAAAAATTTTAAAAAATTTTGAAATTTTTTTTTTAAAATTTTCAAAAATTTTTTTCAAAATCTTTCAAAATTTTCAAAAAATTTTTCAAAATTTTTCAAAAAAAATTTTCAAAATTTTTCAAAATTTTTTAAATTTTCAAAAAAATTTTTCAAAATTTTTCAAAAAAATTTTTTAAAATTTTTCAAAAAATTTTTCAAAATTTTTCAAATTTTCAAAAAAAATTTTCAAAATTTTTCAAAAAAAAAAAATTTCAAAAATTTTTCAAATTTTTCAAAAAAATTTTCAAAATTTTTCAAAAAAAATTTTCAAAATTTTTCAAAATTTATTAAATTTTTAAAAAATTTTTCAAATTTTTTAAATTTTTAAAAAATTTTTCAAATTTTTCAAAAAAATTTTTTAAAATTTTTCAAAAAAAATTTTCAAAAATTTTTCAAAATTTTTCAAAAAAATTTCAAAAAAATTTTCAAAAATTTTCAAAATTTTTTTTTTCAAAATTTTTCAAAATTTTTTCAAAATTTTTCAAAAAATTTTCAAAAAATTTTCAAAAAAATTTTAAAATTTTTCAAAAAAATTTTTCAAAATTTTTCAAAAATTTTCAAAATTTTTCAAAAAAATTTTTCAAAATTTTAAAATTTCAAAATTTTTAAAAAAAATTTCAAAAATTTTCAAAAATTTTCAAAATTTTCAAAAATTTTTTTAAAATTTTTCAAAAAAATTTTCAAAAAATTTTTCAAAATTTTTTGGCAAAATTTTCAAAAATTTTTCAAAATTTTTTCAAAATTTTTAAATTTTTCAAAAATTTTCAAAATTTTTTCAAAAAAATTTTTCAAAAATTTTAAAATTTTCAAAAAATTTTTCAAAATTTTTTTTCAAAAATTCAAAAAAAATTTTTCAAAATTTTCAAAATTTTTCAAAAATTTTTGGCAAATTTTTGGCAAAATTTTTCAAAATTTTTCAAAATTTTTTTTTCAAAAAAATTTTCAAAATTTTTCAAAAAATTTTCAAAAATTTCAAAAATTTTCAAAAAAAATTTTTCAAAATTTTTCAAAATTTTTTTCAAAATTTTTCTAAAATTTTTCAAAATTTTCAAAATTTTTTTAAAAAATTTTCAAAATTTTAAAAAAATTAAAAAATTTTTCAAAAACCGCAAAATTTTCCGTTTAAATTTTGGCGGGATTTGGAAATTTTTTCAAAAAAATTTTTTAAAAATTTACGTAAAACGACCGTTCAAAAAACCGCAAGTTTTTCAAAAAGTTTCAAAAGCGCCATTTTGGCGGGATTTGGAACTATTTTTTCAAAATTTTTGAAATTTTTTTTGCCAAAATTTTCTTGAGCCGTTTAAAAATTTTGGCGGGATTTGGAACTATTTTTTCAAAAACGGAATTTTTTTAAAGCAAAATAAAACGACCGTGCGAATCGAATGCAAAAAGTTTTCTTGAAAAGTTTTCAAAATTTTGGCGGGATTTGGAATTTTTTTCAAAATGCCCCCTGACGGAATTTGACGGTTTTAAAAATTTTCAAAAAAATTTCGAATGCCGCAAACCGCAAGTTTAAAAAATTTTAGAAGTTGGCAAAGCGCCATCTTTGGCAAAAATTTTTTCAAAATTTTTGACAAAACGTTTTTCGAATGCCGCAAACCGTCTCTATCTTGAGCCGTTTAGAAGTTGGCAACAGCGCCATCTGTTGGCGGGATTTGGAACTATTTTTTCAAAATGCCCCCTGACGGAATTTGACGGTTTTAAAGCTTGACTCGTACGTAAAACGACCGTGCGAATCGAATGCCGCAAACCGCAAGTCTCTGTCTTGAGCCGTTTAGAAGTTGGCAACAGCGCCATCTGTTGGCGGGATTTGGAACTATTTTTTCAAAATGGCCCCCTGACGGAATTTGACTGTTTTAAAGCTTGACTCGTACGTAACACGACCGTGCGAATCGAATGCCGCAAACCGCAAGTCTCTGTCTTGAGCCGTTTAGAAGTTGGCAACAGCGCCATCTGTTGGCGGGATTTGGAACTATTTTTTCAAAATGCCCCCTGACGGAATTTGACGGTTTTAAAGCTTGACTCGTACGTAAAACGACCGTGCGAATCGAATGCCGCAAACCGCAAGTCTCTATCTTGAGCCGTTTAGAAGTTGGCAACAGCGCCATCTGTTGGCGGGATTTGGAACTATTTTTTCAAAATGCCCCCTGACGGAATTTGACGGTTTTAAAGCTTGACTCGTACGTAAAACGACCGTGCGAATCGAATGCCGCAAACCGCAAGTCTCTATCTTGAGCCGTTTAGAAGTTGGCAACAGCGCCATCTGTTGGCGTCATATGTAAATATTTTTTCCAAATTGGCCCCCCTTCGGATTTTGACGGTTTTAAAGCTTGACTCGTACGTAAAACGACCGTGCGAATCGAATGCCGCAAACCGCAAGTCTCTATCTTGAGCCGTTTAGAAGTTGGCAACAGCGCCATCTGTTGGCGGGATTTGGAACTATTTTTTCAAAATGCCCCCTGACGGAATTTGACGGTTTTAAAGCTTGACTCGTACGTAAAACGACCGTGCGAATCGAATGCCGCAAACCGCAAGTCTCTATCTTGAGCCGTTTAGAAGTTGGCAACAGCGCCATCTGTTGGCGGGATTTGGAACTATTTTTTCAAAATGCCCCCTGACGGAATTTGACGGTTTTAAAGCTTGACTCGTACGTAAAACGACCGTGCGAATCGAATGCCGCAAACCGCAAGTCTCTATCTTGAGCCGTTTAGAAGTTGGCAACAGCGCCATCTGTTGGCGGGATTTGGAACTATTTTTTCAAAATGCCCCCTGACGGAATTTGACGGTTTTAAAGCTTGACTCGTACGTAAAACGACCGTGCGAATCGAATGCCGCAAACCGCAAGTCTCTATCTTGAGCCGTTTAGAAGTTGGCAACAGCGCCATCTGTTGGCGGGATTTGGAACTATTTTTTCAAAATGCCCCCTGACGGAATTTGACGGTTTTAAAGCTTGACTCGTACGTAAAACGACCGTGCGAATCGAATGCCGCAAACCGCAAGTCTCTATCTTGAGCCGTTTAGAAGTTGGCAACAGCGCCATCTGTTGGCGGGATTTGGAACTATTTTTTCAAAATGCCCCCTGACGGAATTTGACGGTTTTAAAGCTTGACTCGTACGTAAAACGACCGTGCGAATTGAATGCCGCAAACCGCAAGTCTCTATCTTGAGCCGTTTAGAAGTTGGCAACAGCGCCATCTGTTGGCGGGATTTGGAACTATTTTTTCAAAATGCCCCCTGACGGAATTTGACGGTTTTAAAGCTTGACTCGTACGTAAAACGACCGTGCGAATCGAATGCCGCAAACCGCAAGTCTCTATCTTGAGCCGTTTAGAAGTTGGCAACAGCGCCATCTGTTGGCGGGATTTGGAACTATTTTTTCAAAATGCCCCCTGACGGAATTTGACGGTTTTAAAGCTTGACTCGTACGTAAAACGACCGTGCGAATCGAATGCCGCAAACCGCAAGTCTCTATCTTGAGCCGTTTAGAAGTTGGCAACAGCGCCATCTGTTGGCGGGATTTGGAACTATTTTTTCAAAATGCCCCCTGACGTAATTTGACGGTTTTAAAGCTTGACTCGTACGTAAAACGACCGTGCGAATCGAATGCCGCAAACCGCAAGTCTCTATCTTGAGCCGTTTAGAAGTTGGCAACAGCGCCATCTGTTGGCGGGATTTGGAACTATTTTTTCAAAATGCCCCCTGACGGAATTTGACGGTTTTAAAGCTTGACTCGTACGTAAAACGACCGTGCGAATCGAATGCCGCAAACCGCAAGTCTCTATCTTGAGCCGTTTAGAAGTTGGCAACAGCGCCATCTGTTGGCGGGATTTGGAACTATTTTTTCAAAATGCCCCCTGACGGAATTTGAGGGTTTTAAAGCTTGACTCGTACGTAAAACGACCGTGCGAATCGAATGCCGCAAACCGCAAGTCTCTATCTTGAGCCGTTTAGAAGTTGGCAACAGCGCCATCTGTTGGCGGGATTTGGAACTATTTTTTCAAAATGCCCCCTGACGGAATTTGACGGTTTTAAAGCTTGACTCGTACGTAAAACGACCGTGCGAATCGAATGCCGCAAACCGCAAGTCTCTATCTTGAGCCGTTTAGAAGTTGGCAACAGCGCCATCTGTTGGCGGGATTTGGAACTATTTTTTCAAAATGCCCCCTGACGGAATTTGACGGTTTTAAAGCTTGACTCGTACGTAAAACGACCGTGCGAATCGAATGCCGCAAACCGCAAGTCTCTATCTTGAGCCGTTTAGAAGTTGGCAACAGCGCCATCTGTTGGCGGGATTTGGAACTATTTTTTTCAAAATGCCACCCTGACGGAATTTGACGGTTTTAAAGCTTGACTCGTACGTAAAACGACCGTGCGAATCGAATGCCGCAAACCGCAAGTCTCTATCTTGAGCCGTTTAGAAGTTGGCAACAGCGCCATCTGTTGGCGGGATTTGGAACTATTTTTTTCAAAATGCCCCCCTGACGGAATTTGACGGTTTTAAAGCTTGACTCGTACGTAAAACGACCGTGCGAATCGAATGCCGCAAACCGCAAGTCTCTATCTTGAGCCGTTTAGAAGTTGGCAACAGCGCCATCTGTTGGCGGGATTTGGAACTATTTTTTCAAAATGCCCCCTGACGGAATTTGACGGTTTTAAAGCTTGACTCGTACGTAAAACGACCGTGCGAATCGAATGCCGCAAACCGCAAGTCTCTATCTTGAGCCGTTTAGAAGTTGGCAACAGCGCCATCTGTTGGCGGGATTTGGAACTATTTTTTCAAAATGCCCCCTGACGGAATTTGACGGTTTTAAAGCTTGACTCGTACGTAAAACGACCGTGCGAATCGAATGCCGCAAACCGCAAGTCTCTATCTTGAGCCGTTTAGAAGTTGGCAACAGCGCCATCTGTTGGCGGGATTTGGAACTATTTTTTCAAAATGCCCCCTGACGGAATTTGACGGTTTTAAAGCTTGACTCGTACGTAAAACGACCGTGCGAATCGAATGCCGCAAACCGCAAGTCTCTATCTTGAGCCGTTTAGAAGTTGGCAACAGCGCCATCTGTTGGCGGGATTTGGAACTATTTTTTGAGAGATGGCCCCATGACGGAATTTGACGGTTTTAAAGCTTGACTCGTACGTAAAACGACCGTGCGAATCGAATGCCGCAAACCGCAAGTCTCTATCTCGAGCCGTTTAGAAGTTGGCAACAGCGCCATCTGTTGGCGGGATTTGGAACTATTTTTTCAAAATGCCCCCCTGACGGAATTTGACGGTTTTAAAGCTTGACTCGTACGTAAAACGACCGTGCGAATCGAATGCCGCAAACCGCAAGTCTCTATCTTGAGCCGTTTAGAAGTTGGCAACAGCGCCATCTGTTGGCGGGATTTGGAACTATTTTTCTCAAAATGCCCCCTGACGGAATTTGACGGTTTTAAAGCTTGACTCGTACGTAAAACGACCGTGCGAATCGAATGCCGCAAACCGCAAGTCTCTATCTTGAGCCGTTTAGAAGTTGGCAACAGCGCCATCTGTTGGCGGGATTTGGAACTATTTTTTTCAAAATGCCCCCCTGACGGAATTTGACGGTTTTAAAGCTTGACTCGTACGTAAAACGACCGTGCGAATCGAATGCCGCAAACCGCAAGTCTCTATCTTGAGCCGTTTAGAAGTTGGCAACAGCGCCATCTGTTGGCGGGATTTGGAACTATTTTTTTCAAAATGCCCCTCTGACGGAATTTGACGGTTTTAAAGTTTGACTCGTACGTAAAACGACCGTGCGAATCGAATGCCGCAAACCGCAAGTCTCTATCTTGAGCCGTTTAGAAGTTGGCAACAGCGCCATCTGTTGGCGGGATTTGGAACTATTTTTTCAAAATGCCCCCTGACGGAATTTGCCGGTTGTAAAGCTTGACTCGTACGTAAAACGACCGTGCGAATCGAATGCCGCAAACCGCAAGTCTCTATCTTGAGCCGTTTAGAAGTTGGCAACAGCGCCATCTGTTGGCGGGATTTGGAACTATTTTTTCAAAATGCCCCCTGACGGAATTTGACGGTTTTAAAGCTTGACTCGTACGTAAAACGACCGTGCGAATCGAATGCCGCAAACCGCAAGTCTCTATCTTGAGCCGTTTAGAAGTTGGCAACAGCGCCATCTGTTGGCGGGATTTGGAACTATTTTTTCAAAATGCCCCCTGACGGATTTTGACGGTTTTAAAGCTTGACTCGTACGTAAAACGACCGTGCGAATCGAATGCCGCAAACCGCAAGTCTCTATCTTGAGCCGTTTAGAAGTTGGCAACAGCGCCATCTGTTGGCGGGATTTGGAACTATTTTTTCAAAATGCCCCCTGACGGAATTTGACGGTTTTAAAGCTTGACTCGTACGTAAAACGACCGTGCGAATCGAATGCCGCAAACCGCAAGTCTCTATCTCGAGCCGTTTAGAAGTTGGCAACAGCGCCATCTGTTGGCGGGATTTGGAACTATTTTTTCAAAATGCCCCCTGACGGAATTTGACGGTTTTAAAGCTTGACTCGTACGTAAAACGACCGTGCGAATCGAATGCCGCAAACCGCAAGTCTCTATCTTGAGCCGTTTAGAAGTTGGCAACAGCGCCATCTGTTGGCGGGATTTGGAACTTTTTTTCAAAATGCAAAACTATTTTTTCAAAATGCCCCTGACGGAATTTGACGGTTTTAAAGCTTGACTCGTACGTAAAACGACCGTGCGAATCGAATGCCGCAAACCGCAAGTCTCTATCTTGAGCCGTTTAGAAGTTGGCAACAGCGCCATCTGTTGGCGGGATTTGGAACTATTTTTTCAAAATGCCCCCCTGACGGAATTTGACGGTTTTAAAGCTTGACTCGTACGTAAAACGACCGTGCGAATCGAATGCCGCAAACCGCAAGTCTCTATCTTGAGCCGTTTAGAAGTTGGCAACAGCGCCATCTGTTGGCGGGATTTGGAACTATTTTTTCAAAATGCCTCCCTGACGGAATTTGACGGTTTTAAAGCTTGACTCGTACGTAAAACGACCGTGCGAATCGAATGCCGCAAACCGCAAGTCTCTATCTTGAGCCGTTTAGAAGTTGGCAACAGCGCCATCTGTTGGCGGGATTTGGAACTATTTTTTTCAAAATGCCCCCCTGACGGAATTTGACGGTTTTAAAGCTTGACTCGTACGTAAAACGACCGTGCGAATCGAATGCCGCAAACCGCAAGTCTCTATCTTGAGCCGTTTAGAAGTTGGCAACAGCGCCATCTGTTGGCGGGATTTGGAACTATTTTTTACAAAATGCCCCCCTGACTGAATTTGACGGTTTTAAAGCTTGACTCGTACGTAAAACGACCGTGCGAATCGAATGCCGCAAACCGCAAGTCTCTATCTTGAGCCGTTTAGAAGTTGGCAACAGCGCCATCTGTTGGCGGGATTTGGAACTATTTTTTTCAAAATGCCCCCTGACGGAATTTGACGGTTTTAAAGCTTGACTCGTACGTAAAACGACCGTGCGAATCGAATGCCGCAAACCGCAAGTCTCTATCTTGAGCCGTTTAGAAGTTGGCAACAGCGCCATCTGTTGGCGGGATTTGGAACTATTTTTTCAAAATGCCCCCTGACGGAATTTGACGGTTTTAAAGATTGACTCGTACGTAAAACGACCGTGCGAATCGAATGCCGCAAACCGCAAGTCTCTATCATGAACCGTTTAGAAGTTGGCAACAGCGCCATCTGTTGGCGGGATTTGGAACTATTTTTATCAATTTGCTCGCCTGACGGAATTTGACGGTTTTAAAGCTTGACTCGTACGTAAAACGACCGTGCGAATCGAATGCCGCAAACCGCAAGTCTCTATCTTGAGCCGTTTAGAAGTTGGCAACTGCGCCATCTGTTGGCGGGATTTGGAACTATTTTTTCAAAATGCCCCCTGACGGAATTTGACGGTTTTAAAGCTTGACTCGTACGTAAAACGACCGTGCGAATCGAATGCCGCAAACCGCAAGTCTCTATCTAGAGCCGATTAGAAGATGGCAACAGCGCCAACTGTTGGCGGGATTTGGAACTATTTTTTCAAAATGCCCCCTGACGGAATTTGACGGTTTTAAGGCTTGACTCGTACGTAAAACGACCGTGCGAATCGAATGCCGCAAACCGCAAGTCTCTATCTTGAGCCGTTTAGAAGTTGGCAACAGCGCCATCTGTTGGCGGGATTTGGGACAATTTTATTCAAAATGACCCCCTGACGGAATTTGACGGTTTTAAAGCTTGACTCGTACGTAAAACGACCGTGCGAATCGAATGCCGCAAACCGCAAGTCTCTATCTTGAGCCGTTTAGAAGTTGGCAACAGCGCCATCTGTTGGCGGGATTTGGAACTATTTTTTTCAAAATGCCCCCCTGACGGAATTTGACGGTTTTAACGCTTGACTCGTACGTAAAACGACCGTGCGAATCGAATGCCGCAAACCGCAAGTCTCTATCTTGAGCCGTTTAGAAGTTGGCAACAGCGCCATCTGTTGGCGGGATTTGGAACTATTTTTTTCAAAATGCCCCCCTGACGGAATTTGACGGTTTTAAAGCTTGACTCGTACGTAAAACGACCGTGCGAATCGAATGCCGCAAACCGCAAGTCTCTATCTTGAGCCGTTTAGAAGTTGGCAACAGCGCCATCTGTTGGCGGGATTATGAACTCAAATTTTAAAAATGCCTCCCTGACGGAATTTGACGGTTTTAAAGCTTGACTCGTACGTAAAACGACCGTGCGAATCGAATGCCGCAAACCGCAAGTCTCTATCTTGAGCCGTTTAGAAGTTGGCAACAGCGCCATCTGTTGGCGGGATTTGGAACTATTTTTTTCAAAATGCCCCCCTGACGGAATTTGACGGTTTTAAAGCTTGACTCGTACGTAAAACGACCGTGCGAATCGAATGCCGCAAACCGCAAGTCTCTATCTTGAGCCGTTTAGAAGTTGGCAACAGCGCCATCTGTTGGCGGGATTTGGAACTATTTTTTTCAAAATGCCCCCTGACGGAATTTGACGGTTTTAAAGCTTGACTCGTACGTAAAACGACCGTGCGAATCGAATGCCGCAAACCGCAAGTCTCTATCTTGAGCCGTTTAGAAGTTGGCAACAGCGCCATCTGTTGGCGGGATTTGGAACTATTTTTTCAAAATGCCTCCCTGACGGAATTTGACGGTTTTAAAGCTTGACTCGTACGTAAAACGACCGTGCGAATCGAATGCCGCAAACCGCAAGTCTCTATCTTGAGCCGTTTAGAAGTTGGCAACAGCGCCATCTGTTGGCGGGATTTGGAACTATTTTTTTCAAAATGCCCCCCTGACGGAATTTGACGGTTTTAAAGCTTGACTCGTACGTAAAACGACCGTGCGAATCGAATGCCGCAAACCGCAAGTCTCTATCTTGAGCCGTTTAGAAGTTGGCAACAGCGCCATCTGTTGGCGGGATTTGGAACTATTTTTTCAAAATGCCCCCTGACGGAATTTGACGGTTTTAAAGCTTGACTCGTACGTAAAACGACCGTGCGAATCGAATGCCGCAAACCGCAAGTCTCTATCTTGAGCCGTTTAGAAGTTGGCAACAGCGCCATCTGTTGGCGGGATATGGACCTCTTATTTTCAATATGCACCCCTGACGGAATTTGACGGTTTTAAAGCTTGACTCGTACGTAAAACGACCGTGCGAATCGAATGCCGCAAACCGCAAGTCTCTATCTTGAGCCGTTTAGAAGTTGGCAACAGCGCCATCTGTTGGCGGGATTTGGAACTATTTTTTCAAAATGCCCCCTGACGGAATTTGACGGTTTTAAAGCTTGACTCGTACGTAAAACGACCGTGCGAATCGAATGCCGCAAACCGCAAGTCTCTATCTTGAGCCGTTTAGAAGTTGGCAACAGCGCCATCTGTTGGCGGGATTTGGAACTATTTTTTCAAAATGCCCCCTGACGGAATTTGACGGTTTTAAAGCTTGACTCGTACGTAAAACGACCGTGCGAATCGAATGCCGCAAACCGCAAGTCTCTATCTTGAGCCGTTTAGAAGTTGGCAACAGCGCCATCTGTTGGCGGGATTTGGAACTATTTTTTCAAAATGCCCCCTGACGGAATTTGACGGTTTTAAAGCTTGACTCGTACGTAAAACGACCGTGCGAATCGAATGCCGCAAACCGCAAGTCTCTATCTTGAGCCGTTTAGAAGTTGGCAACAGCGCCATCTGTTGGCGGGATTTGGAACTATTTTTTCAAAATGCCCCCTGACGGAACTGCACGGTTTTAAAGCTTGACTCGTACGTAACACGACCGTGCGAATCGAATGCCGCAAACCGCAAGTCTCTATCTTGAGCCGTTTAGAAGTTGGCAACAGCGCCATCTGTTGGCGGGATTTGGAACTATTTTTTCAAAATGCCCCCTGACGGAATTTGACGGTTTTAAAGCTTGACTCGTACGTAAAACGACCGTGCGAATCGAATGCCGCAAACCGCAAGTCTCTATCTCGAGCCGTTTAGAAGTTGGCAACAGCGCCATCTGTTGGCGGGATTTGGAACTATTTTTTCAAAATGCCCCCTGACGGAATTTGACGGTTTTAAAGCTTGACTCGTACGTAAAACGACCGTGCGAATCGAATGCCGCAAACCGCAAGTCTCTATCTTGAGCCGTTTAGAAGTTGGCAACAGCGCCATCTGTTGGCGGGATTTGGAACTATTTTTTCAAAATGCCCCCTGACGGAATTTGACGGTTTTAAAGCTTGACTCGTACGTAAAACGACCGTGCGAATCGAATGCCGCAAACCGCAAGTCTCTATCTTGAGCCGTTTAGAAGTTGGCAACAGCGCCATCTGTTGGCGGGATTTGGAACTATTTTTTCAAAATGCCCCCTGACGGAATTGGACGGTTTTAAAGCTTGACTCGTACGTAAAACGACCGTGCGAATCGAATGCCGCAAACCGCAAGTCTCTATCTTGAGCCGTTTAGAAGTTGGCAACAGCGCCATCTGTTGGCGGGATTTGGAACTATTTTTTCAAAATGCCCCCTGACGGAATTTGACGGTTTTAAAGCTTGACTCGTACGTAAAACGACCGTGCGAATCGAATGCCGCAAACCGCAAGTCTCTATCTTGAGCCGTTTAGAAGTTGGCAACAGCGCCATCTGTTGGCGGGATTTGGAACTATTTTTTCAAAATGCCCCCTGACGGAATTTGACGGTTTTAAAGCTTGACTCGTACGTAAAACGACCGTGCGAATCGAATGCCGCAAACCGCAAGTCTCTATCTTGAGCCGTTTAGAAGTTGGCAACAGCGCCATCTGTTGGCGGGATTTGGAACTATTTTTTCAAAATGCCCCCTGACGGAATTTGACGGTTTTAAAGCTTGACTCGTACGTAAAACGACCGTGCGAATCGAATGCCGCAAACCGCAAGTCTCTATCTTGAGCCGTTTAGAAGTTGGCAACAGCGCCATCTGTTGGCGGGATTTGGAACTATTTTTTCAAAATGCCCCCTGACGGAATTTGACGGTTTTAAAGCTTGACTCGTACGTAAAACGACCGTGCGAATCGAATGCCGCAAACCGCAAGTCTCTATCTTGAGCCGTTTAGAAGTTGGCAACAGCGCCATCTGTTGGCGGGATTTGGAACTATTTTTTCAAAATGCCCCCTGACGGAATTTGACGGTTTTAAAGCTTGACTCGTACGTAAAACGACCGTGCGAATCGAATGCCGCAAACCGCAAGTCTCTATCTTGAGCCGTTTAGAAGTTGGCAACAGCGCCATCTGTTGGCGGGATTTGGAACTATTTTTTCAAAATGCCCCCTGACGGAATTTGACGGTTTTAAAGCATGACTCAAGAGGAAAACGACCGCGCGAATGGAGTGCCGCAAACGGCAAGTCTCTATCTTGAGCCGTTTAGAAGTTGGCAACAGCGCCACCTGTTGGAGTGTTTTTGAACCCTTTGTTTCTAAATGCCGCCCTGACGGAATTTGACGGTTTTAAAGCTTGACTCGTACGTAAAACGACCGTGCGAATCGAATGCCGCAAACCGCAAGTCTCTATCTCGAGCCGTTTAGAAGTTGGCAACAGCGCCATCTGTTGGCGGGATTTGGAACTATTTTTTCAAAATGCCCCCTGACGGAATTTGACGGTTTTAAAGCTTGACTCGTACGTAAAACGACCGTGCGAATCGAATGCCGCAAACCGCAAGTCTCTATCTTGAGCCGTTTAGAAGTTGGAAAAAGCGCCATCTGTTGGCGGGATTTGGAACTATTTTTTCAAAATGCCCCTGACGGAATTTGACGGTTTTTAAGCTTGACTCGTACGTAAAACGACCGTGCGAATCGAATGCCGCAAACCGCAAGTCTCTATCTTGAGCCGTTTAGAAGTTGGCAACAGCGCCATCTGTTGGCGGGATTTGGAACTATTTTTTCAAAATGCCCCCTGACGGAATTTGACGGTTTTAAAGCTTGACTCGTACGTAAAACGACCGTGCGAATCGAATGCCGCAAACCGCAAGTCTCTATCTTGAGCCGTTTAGAAGTTGGCAACAGCGCCATCTGTTGGCGGGATTTGGAACTATTTTTTCAAAATGCCCCCTGACGGAATTTGACGGTTTTAAAGCTTGACTCGTACGTAAAACGACCGTGCGAATCGAATGCCGCAAACCGCAAGTCTCTATCTTGAGCCGTTTAGAAGTTGGCAACAGCGCCATCTGTTGGCGGGATTTGGAACTATTTTTTCAAAATGCCCCCTGACGGAATTTGACGGTTTTAAAGCTTGACTCGTTACGTAAAACGACCGTGCGAATCGAATGCCGCAAACCGCAAGTCTCTATCTTGAGCCGTTTAGAAGTTGGCAACAGCGCCATCTGTTGGCGGGATTTGGAACTATTTTTTCAAAATGCCCCCTGACGGAATTTGACGGTTTTAAAGCTTGACTCGTACGTAAAACGACCGTGCGAATCGAATGCCGCAAACCGCAAGTCTCTATCTTGAGCCGTTTAGAAGTTGGCAACAGCGCCATCTGTTGGCGGGATTTGGAACTATTTTTTCAAAATGCCCCCTGACGGAATTTGACGGTTTTAAAGCTTGACTCGTACGTAAAACGACCGTGCGAATCGAATGCCGCAAACCGCAAGTCTCTATCTTGAGCCGTTTAGAAGTTGGCAACAGCGCCATCTGTTGGCGGGATTTGGAACTATTTTTTCAAAATGCCCCCTGACGGAATTTGACGGTTTTAAAGCTTGACTCGTACGTAAAACGACCGTGCGAATCGAATGCCGCAAACCGCAAGTCTCTATCTTGAGCCGTTTAGAAGTTGGCAACAGCGCCATCTGTTGGCGGGATTTGGAACTATTTTTTCAAAATGCCCCCTGACGGAATTTGACGGTTTTAAAGCTTGACTCGTACGTAAAACGACCGTGCGAATCGAATGCCGCAAACCGCAAGTCTCTATCTTGAGCCGTTTAGAAGTTGGCAACAGCGCCATCTGTTGGCGGGATTTGGAACTATTTTTTCAAAATGCCCCCTGACGGAATTTGACGGTTTTAAAGCTTGACTCGTACGTAAAACGACCGTGCGAATCGAATGCCGCAAACCGCAAGTCTCTATCTTGAGCCGTTTAGAAGTTGGCAACAGCGCCATCTGTTGGCGGGATTTTGAACTATTTTTTCAAAATGCCCCCTGACGGAATTTGACGGTTTTAAAGCTTGACTCGTACGTAAAACGACCGTGCGAATCGAATGCCGCAAACCGCAAGTCTCTATCTTGAGCCGTTTAGAAGTTGGCAACAGCGCCATCTGTTGGCGGGATTTGGAAATATTTTTTACAAATTGCATCGCTGACGTAATTTGACGGTTTCATAGCTTGACTCGTACGTAAAACGACCGTGCGAATCGAATGCCGCAAACCGCAAGTCTCTATCAAGAGCCGTTTAGAAGTTGGCAACAGCGCCAACTGTTGGCGGCAATTGGAACTAATTTTTTCAAAATGAACACCTGACGGAATTTGACGGTTTTAAAGCTTGACTCGTACGTAAAACGACCGTGCGAATCGAATGCCGCAAACCGCAAGTCTCTATCTTGAGCCGTTTAGAAGTTGGCAACAGCGCCATCTGTTGGCGGGATTTGGAACTATTTTTTTCAAAATGCCCCCCTGACGGAATTTGACGGTTTTAAAGCTTGACTCGTACGTAAAACGACCGTGCGAATCGAATGCCGCAAACCGCAAGTCTCTATCTTGAGCCGTTTAGAAGTTGGCAACAGCGCCATCTGTTGGCGGGATTTGGAACTATTTTTTTTCAAATTGCCCCCCTGACGGAATTTGACGGTTTTAAAGCTTGACTCGTACGTAAAACGACCGTGCGAATCGAATGCCGCAAACCGCAAGTCTCTATCTTGAGCCGTTTAGAAGTTGGCAACAGCGCCATCTGTTGGCGGGATTTGGAACTATTTTTTCAAAATGCCCCCCTGACGGAATTTGACGTTTTTAACGCTTGACTCGTACGTAAAACGACCGTGCGAATCGAATGCCGCAAACCGCAAGTCTCTATCTTGAGCCGTTTAGAAGTTGGCAACAGCGCCATCTGTTGGCGGGATTTGGAACTATTTTTTCAAAATGCCCCCTGACGGAATTTGACGGTTTTAAAGCTTGACTCGTACGTAAAACGACCGTGCGAATCGAATGCCGCAAACCGCAAGTCTCTATCTTGAGCCGTTTAGAAGTTGGCAACAGCGCCATCTGTTGGCGGGATTTGGAACTATTTTTTCAAAATGCCCCCTGACGGAATTTGACGGTTTTAAAGCTTGACTCGTACGTAAAACGACCGTGCGAATCGAATGCCGCAAACCGCAAGTCTCTATCTTGAGCCGTTTAGAAGTTGGCAACAGCGCCATCTGTTGGCGGTATTTGGAACAATATTTTTCACATCCCCACCCTGTAGGTATTTGACGGTTTTAAAGCTTGACTCGTACGTAAAACGACCGTGCGAATCGAATGCCGCAAACCGCAAGTCTCTATCTTGAGCCGTTTAGAAGTTGGCAACAGCGCCATCTGTTGGCGGGATTTGGAACTATTTTTTCAAAATGCCCCCTGACGGAATTTGACGGTTTTAAAGCTTGACTCGTACGTAAAACGACCGTGCGAATCGAATGCCGCAAACCGCAAGTCTCTATCTTGAGCCGTTTAGAAGTTGGCAACAGCGCCATCTGTTGGCGGGATTTGGAACTCTTTTTTCAAAATGCCCCCTGACGGAATTTGACGGTTTTAAAGCTTGACTCGTACGTAAAACGACCGTGCGAATCGAATGCCGAATGCAAACCGCAAGTCTCTATCTTGAGCCGTTTAGAAGTTGGCAACAGCGCCATCTGTTGGCGGGATTTGGAACTATTTTTTTCAAAATGCCCCCCTGACGGAATTTGACGGTTTTAAAGCTTGACTCGTACGTAAAACGACCGTGCGAATCGAATGCCGCAAACCGCAAGTCTCTATCTTGAGCCGTTTAGAAGTTGGCAACAGCGCCATCTGTTGGCGGGATTTGGAACTATTTTTTCAAAATGCCCCCTGACGGAATTTGACGGTTTTAAAGCTTGACTCGTACGTAAAACGACCGTGCGAATCGAATGCCGCAAACCGCAAGTCTCTATCTTGAGCCGTTTAGAAGTTGGCAACAGCGCCATCTGTTGGCGGGATTTGGAACTATTTTTTCAAAATGCCCCCTGACGGAATTTGACGGTTTTAAAGCTTGACTCGTACGTAAAACGACCGTGCGAATCGAATGCCGCAAACCGCAAGTCTCTATCTTGAGCCGTTTAGAAGTTGGCAACAGCGCCATCTGTTGGCGGGATTTGGAACTATTTTTTTTCAAAATGCCCACCTGACGGAATTTGACGGTTTTAAAGCTTGAATCGTACGTAAAACGACCGTGCGAATCGAATGCCGCAAACCGCAAGTCTCTATCTTGAGCCGTTTAGAAGTTGGCAACAGCGCCATCTGTTGGCGGGATTTGGAACTATTTTTTTCAAAATGCCCCCCTGACGGAATTTGACGGTTCCGAAGCTTGACTCGTACGTAAAACGACCGTGCGAATCGAATGCCGCAAACCGCAAGTCTCTATCTTGAGCCGTTTAGAAGTTGGCAACAGCGCCATCTGTTGGCGGGATTTGGAACTATTTTTTTCAAAATGCCCCCTGACGGAATTTGACGGTTTTTAAGCTTGACTCGTACGTAAAACGACCGTGCGAATCGAATGCCGCAAACCGCAAGTCTCTATCTTGAGCCGTTTAGAAGTTGGCAACAGCGCCATCTGTTGGCGGGATTTGGAACTATTTTTTCAAAATGCCCCCTGACGGAATTTGACGGTTTTAAAGCTTGACTCGTACGTAAAACGACCGTGCGAATCGAATGCCGCAAACCGCAAGTCTCTATCTTGAGCCGTTTAGAAGTTGGCAACAGCGCCATCTGTTGGCGGGATTTGGAACTATTTTTTCAAAATGCCCCCTGACGGAATTTGACGGTTTTAAAGCTTGACTCGTACGTAAAACGACCGTGCGAATCGAATGCCGCAAACCGCAAGTCTCTATCTTGAGCCGTTTAGAAGTTGGCAACAGCGCCATCTGTTGGCGGGATTTGGAACTATTTTTTCAAAATGCCCCCTGACGGAATTTGACGGTTTTAAAGCTTGACTCGTACGTAAAACGACCGTGCGAATCGAATGCCGCAAACCGCAAGTCTCTATCTTGAGCCGTTTAGAAGTTGGCAACAGCGCCATCTGTTGGCGGGATTTGGAACTATTTTTTCAAAATGCCCCCTGACGGAATTTGACGGTTTTAAAGCTTGACTCGTACGTAAAACGACCGTGCGAATCGAATGCCGCAAACCGCAAGTCTCTATCTTGAGCCGTTTAGAAGTTGGCAACAGCGCCATCTGTTGGCGGGATTTGGAACTATTTTTTCAAAATGCCCCCTGACGGAATTTGACGGTTTTAAAGCTTGACTCGTACGTAAAACGACCGTGCGAATCGAATGCCGCAAACCGCAAGTCTCTATCTTGAGCCGTTTAGAAGTTGGCAACAGCGCCATCTGTTGGCGGGATTTGGAACTATTTTTTCAAAATGCCCCCTGACGGAATTTGACGGTTTTAAAGCTTGACTCGTACGTAAAACGACCGTGCGAATCGAATGCCGCAAACCGCAAGTCTCTATCTTGAGCCGTTTAGAAGTTGGCAACAGCGCCAACAGTAAGCGGGAATTGGAACTAATTATTTGAATTTTCAGCCCTGACGGAATTTGGCGGTTACAAAGCTTGACTCGTACGTAAAACGACCGTGCGAATCGAATGCCGCAAACCGCAAGTCTCTATCTTGAGCCGTTTAGAAGTTGGCAACAGCGCCATCTGTTGGCGGGATTTGGAACTATTTTTTCAAAATGCCCCCTGACGGAATTTGACGGTTTTAAAGCTTGACTCGTACGTAAAACGACCGTGCGAATCGAATGCCGCAAACCGCAAGTCTCTATCTTGAGCCGTTTAGAAGTTGGCAACAGCGCCATCTGTTGGCGGGATTTGGAACTATTTTTTCAAAATGCCCCCTGACGGAATTTGACGGTTTTAAAGCTTGACTCGTACGTAAAACGACCGTGCGAATCGAATGCCGCAAACCGCAAGTCTCTATCTTGAGCCGTTTAGAAGTTGGCAACAGCGCCATCTGTTGGCGGGATTTGGTTCTATATTTTTCCATATGCCGCTCTGACGGAATTTGACGGTTTTAACGCTTGACTCGTACGTAAAACGACCGTGCGAATCGAATGCCGCAAACCGCAAGTCTCTATCTTGAGCCGTTTAGAAGTTGGCAACAGCGCCATCTGTTGGCGGGATTTGGAACTAATTATTTCTAAATGCCCCCCTGACGGAATTTGACGGTTTTAAAGCTTGACTCGTACGTAAAACGACCGTGCGAATCGAATGCCGCAAACCGCAAGTCTCTATCTCGAGCCGTTTAGAAGTTGGCAACAGCGCCATCTGTTGGCGGGATTTGGAACTATTTTTTTAAAAATGCCCCCCTGACGGAATTTGACGGTTTTAAAGCTTGACTCGTACGTAAAACGACCGTGCGAATCGAATGCCGCAAACCGCAAGTCTCTATCTTGAGCCGTTTAGAAGTTGGCAACAGCGCCATCTGTTGACGGGATTTGGAACTATTTTTTCAAAATGCCCCCCTGACGGAATTTGACGGTTTTAAAGCTTGACTCGTACGTAAAACGACCGTGCGAATCGAATGCCGCAAACCGCAAGTCTCTATCTTGAGCCGTTTAGAAGTTGGCAACAGCGCCATCTGTTGGCGGGATTTGGAACTATTTTTTCAAAATGCCCCCCTGACGGAATTTGACGGTTTTAAAGCTTGACTCGTACGTAAAACGACCGTGCGAATCGAATGCCGCAAACCGCAAGTCTCTATCTAGAGCCGTTTAGAAGTTGGCAACAGCGCCATCTGTTGGCGGGATTTGGAACTATTTTATTCAAAATGACCCCTGACGGAATTTGACGGTTTTAAAGCTTGACTCGTACGTAAAACGACCGTGCGAATCGAATGCCGCAAACCGCAAGTCTCTATCTCGAGCCGTTTAGAAGTTGGCAACAGCGCCATCTGTTGGATGGGTATGGAAGAGTTTTTTTCAAAATGCCCCCCTGACGGAATTTGACGGTTTTAAAGCTTGACTCGTACGTAAAACGACCGTGCGAATCGAATGCCGCAAACCGCAAGTCTCTATCTCGAGCCGTTTAGAAGTTGGCAACAGCGCCATCTGTTGGCGGTATTTGGAACTATTTTTTTCAAAATGCCCCCCTGACGGAATTTGACGGTTTTAAAGCTTGACTCGTACGTAAAACGACCGTGCGAATCGAATGCCGCAAACCGCAAGTCTCTATCTTGAGCCGTTTAGAAGTTGGCAACAGCGCCATCTGTTGGCGGGATTTGGAACTATTTTTTCAAAATGCCCCCTGACGGAATTTGACGGTTTTAAAGCTTGACTCGTACGTAAAACGACCGTGCGAATCGAATGCCGCAAACCGCAAGTCTCTATCTTGAGCCGTTTAGAAGTTGGCAACAGCGCCATCTGTTGGCGGTATTTGGAACTATTTTTTCAAAATGCCCCCTGACGGAATTTGACGGTTTTAAAGCTTGACTCGTACGTAAAACGACCGTGCGAATCGAATGCCGCAAACCGCAAGTCTCTATCTTGAGCCGTTTAGAAGTTGGCAACAGCGCCATCTGTTGGCGGGATTTGGAACTATTTTTTCAAAATGCCCCCTGACGGAATTTGACGGTTTTAAAGCTTGACTCGTACGTAAAACGACCGTGCGAATCGAATGCCGCAAACCGCAAGTCTCTATCTTGAGCCGTTTAGAAGTTGGCAACAGCGCCATCTGTTGGCGGGATTTGGAACTATTTTTTCAAAATGCCCCCTGACGGAATTTGACGGTTTTAAAGCTTGACTCGTACGTAAAACGACCGTGCGAATCGAATGCCGCAAACCGCAAGTCTCTATCTTGAGCCGTTTAGAAGTTGGCAACAGCGCCATCTGTTGGCGGGATTTGGAACTATTTTTTCAAAATGCCCCCTGACGGAATTTGACGGTTTTAAAGCTTGACTCGTACGTAAAACGACCGTGCGAATCGAATGCCGCAAACCGCAAGTCTCTATCTTGAGCCGTTTAGAAGTTGGCAACAGCGCCATCTGTTGGCGGGATTTGGAACTATTTTTTCAAAATGCCCCCTGACGGAATTTGACGGTTTTAAAGCTTGACTCGTACGTAAAACGACCGTGCGAATCGAATGCCGCAAACCGCAAGTCTCTATCTTGAGCCGTTTAGAAGTTGGCAACAGCGCCATCTGTTGGCGGGATTTGGAACTATTTTTTCAAAATGCCCCCTGACGGAATTTGACGGTTTTAAAGCTTGACTCGTACGTAAAACGACCGTGCGAATCGAATGCCGCAAACCGCAAGTCTCTATCTCGAGCCGTTTAGAAGTTGGCAACAGCGCCATCTGTAGGCGGTATTTTAAACTCATTTTTTCAAGATGCCCCGGTTACGGATTTTGCCGGTTTTAAAGCTTGACTCGTACGTAAAACGACCGTGCGAATCGAATGCCGCAAACCGCAAGTCTCTATCTTGAGCCGTTTAGAAGTTGGCAACAGCGCCATCTGTTGGCGGGATTTGGAACTATTTTTTTCAAATTGCCTCCCTGACGGAATTTGACGGTTTTAAAGCTTGACTCGTACGTAAAACGACCGTGCGAATCGAATGCCGCAAACCGCAAGTCTCTATCTTGAGCCGTTTAGAAGTTGGCAACAGCGCCATCTGTTGGCGGGATTTGAACTATTTTTTCAAATTGCCACCTGACGGAATTTGACGGTTTTAAAGCTTGACTCGTACGTAAAACGACCGTGCGAATCGAATGCCGCAAACCGCAAGTCTCTATCTTGAGCCGTTTAGAAGTTGGCAACAGCGCCATCTGTTGGCGGGATTTGGAACTATTTTTTCAAAATGCCCCTCTGACGGAATTTGACGGTTTTAAAGCTTGACTCGTACGTAAAACGACCGTGCGAATCGAATGCCGCAAACCGCAAGTCTCTATCTTGAGCCGTTTAGAAGTTGGCAACAGCGCCATCTGTTGGCGGGATTTGGAACTATTTTTTTCAAATTGCCCCCCTGACGGAATTTGACGGTTTTAAAGCTTGACTCGTACGTAAAACGACCGTGCGAATCGAATGCCGCAAACCGCAAGTCTCTATCTTGAGCCGTTTAGAAGTTGGCAACAGCGCCATCTGTTGGCGGGATTTGGAACTAATACTGCACAATTGGCCCCCAGACGTATATCTACGGTTTTAAAGCTTGACTCGTACGTAAAACGACCGTGCGAATCGAATGCCGCAAACCGCAAGTCTCTATCTTGAGCCGTTTAGAAGTTGGCAACAGCGCCATCTGTTGGCGGGATTTGGAACTATTTTTTTCAAAATGCCCCCCTGACGGAATTTGACGGTTTTAAAGCTTGACTCGTACGTAAAACGACCGTGCGAATCGAATGCCGCAAACCGCAAGTCTCTATCTTGAGCCGTTTAGAAGTTGGCAACAGCGCCATCTGTTGGCGGGATTTGGAACTATTTTTTCAAAATGCCCCCCTGACGGAATTTGACGGTTTTAAAGCTTGACTCGTACGTAAAACGACCGTGCGAATCGAATGCCGCAAACCGCAAGTCTCTATCTTGAGCCGTTTAGAAGTTGGCAACAGCGCCATCTGTTGGCGGGATTTGGAAGAATTTTTTAAAAATTCCCACCATGACGGAATTTGACGGTTTTAAAGCTTGACTCGTACGTAAAACGACCGTGCGAATCGAATGCCGCAAACCGCAAGTCTCTATCTTGAGCCGTTTAGAAGTTGGCAACAGCGCCATCTGTTGGCGGGATTTGGAACTATTTTTTTCAAAATGCCCCCCTGACGGAATTTGACGGTTTTAAAGCTTGACTCGTACGTAAAACGACCGTGCGAATCGAATGCCGCAAACCGCAAGTCTCTATCTTGAGCCGTTTAGAAGTTGGCAACAGCGCCATCTGTTGGCGGGATTTGGAACTATTTTTTTCAAAATGCCACCCTGACGGAATTTGACGGTTTTAAAGCTTGACTCGTACGTAAAACGACCGTGCGAATCGAATGCCGCAAACCGCAAGTCTCTATCTTGAGCCGTTTAGAAGTTGGCAACAGCGCCATCTGTTGGCGGGATTTGGAACTATTTTTTTCAAAATGCCCCCCTGACGGAATTTGACGGTTTTAAAGCTTGACTCGTACGTAAAACGACCGTGCGAATCGAATGCCGCAAACCGCAAGTCTCTATCTTGAGCCGTTTAGAAGTTGGCAACAGCGCCATCTGTTGGCGGGATTTGGAACTATTCTTTTCAAAATGCCTCCCTGACGGAATTTGACGGTTTTAAAGCTTGACTCGTACGTAAAACGACCGTGCGAATCGAATGCCGCAAACCGCAAGTCTCTATCTTGAGCCGTTTAGAAGTTGGCAACAGCGCCATCTGTTGGCGGGATTTGGAACTATTTTTTTCAAAATGCCTCCCTGACGGAATTTGACGGTTTTAAAGCTTGACTCGTACGTAAAACGACCGTGCGAATCGAATGCCGCAAACCGCAAGTCTCTATCTTGAGCCGTTTAGAAGTTGGCAACAGCGCCATCTGTTGGCGGGATTTGGAACTATTTTTTCAAAATGCCCCCTGACGGAATTTGACGGTTTTAAAGCTTGACTCGTACGTAAAACGACCGTGCGAATCGAATGCCGCAAACCGCAAGTCTCTATCTTGAGCCGTTTAGAAGTTGGCAACAGCGCCATCTGTTGGCGGGATTTGCAACTATTTTTTCCAAAATGCCTCCCTGACGGAATTTGACGGTTTTAAAGCTTGACTCGTACGTAAAACGACCGTGCGAATCGAATGCCGCAAACCGCAAGTCTCTATCTTGAGCCGTTTAGAAGTTGGCAACAGCGCCATCTGTTGGCGGGATTTGGAACTATTTTTTCAAAATGCCCCCCTGACGGAATTTGACGGTTTTAAAGCTTGACTCGTACGTAAAACGACCGTGCGAATCGAATGCCGCAAACCGCAAGTCTCTATCTTGAGCCGTTTAGAAGTTGGCAACAGCGCCATCTGTTGGCGGGATTTGGAACTATTTTTTTCAAAATTCCCCCCTGACGGAATTTGACGGTTTTAAAGCTTGACTCGTACGTAAAACGACCGTGCGAATCGAATGCCGCAAACCGCAAGTCTCTATCTTGAGCCGTTTAGAAGTTGGCAACAGCGCCATCTGTTGGCGGGATTTGGAACTATTTTTTTCAAAATGCCCCCCTGACGGAATTTGACGGTTTTAAAGCTTGACTCGTACGTAAAACGACCGTGCGAATCGAATGCCGCAAACCGCAAGTCTCTATCTTGAGCCGTTTAGAAGTTGGCAACAGCGCCATCTGTTGGCGGGATTTGGAACTATTTTTTCAAAATGCCCCCTGACGGAATTGGACGTTTTTAAAGATTGACTCGTACGTAAAACGACCGTGCGAATCGAATGCCGCAAACCGCAAGTCTCTATCTTGAGCCGTTTAGAAGTTGGCAACAGCGCCATCTGTTGGCGGGATTTGGAACTATTTTTTCAAAATGCCCCCTGACGGAATTTGACGGTTTTAAAGTTTGACTCGTACGTAAAACGACCGTGCGAATCGAATGCCGCAAACCGCAAGTCTCTATCATGAACCGTTTAGAAGTTGGCAACAGCGCCATCTGTTGGCGGGATTTGGAACTATTTTTTCAAAATGCCCCCTGACGGAATTTGACGTTTTTAAAGTTTGACTCGTACGTAAAACGACCGTGCGAATCGAATGCCGCAAACCGCAAGTCTCTATCTTGAGCCGTTTAGAAGTTGGCAACAGCGCCATCTGTTGGCAGGATTTGGAACTATTTTTTCAAAATGCCCCCTGACGGAATTTGACGGTTTTAAAGCTTGACTCGTACGTAAAACGACCGTGCGAATCGAATGCCGCAAACCGCAAGTCTCTATCTCGAGCCGTTTAGAAGTTGGCAACACCGCCATCTGTTGGCGGGATTTGGAACTATTTTTTCAAAATGCCCCCTGACGGAATTTGACGGTTTTAAAGCTTGACTCGTACGTAAAACGACCGTGCGAATCGAATGCCGCAAACCGCAAGTCTCTATCTTGAGCCGTTTAGAAGTTGGCAACAGCGCCATCTGTTGGCGAGATTTAGAACTATTTTTTCAAAATGCCCCCTGACGGAATTTGACGGTTTTAAAGCTTGACTCGTACGTAAAACGACCGTGCGAATCGAATGCCGCAAACCGCAAGTCTCTATCTTGAGCCGTTTAGAAGTTGGCAACAGCGCCATCTGTTGGCGGGATTTGGAACTATTTTTTCAAAATGCCCCCTGACGGAATTTGACGGTTTTAAAGCTTGACTCGTACGTAAAACGACCGTGCGAATCGAATGCCGCAAACCGCAAGTCTCTATCTTGAGCCGTTTAGAAGTTGGCAACAGCGCCATCTGTTGGCGGGATTTGGAACTATTTTTTTCAAAATGCCTCCCTGACGGAATTTGACGGTTTTAAAGCTTGACTCGTACGTAAAACGACCGTGCGAATCGAATGCCGCAAACCGCAAGTCTCTATCTTGAGCCGTTTAGAAGTTGGCAACAGCGCCATCTGTTGGCGGGATTTGGAACTATTTTTTTCAAAATGCCCCCCTGACGGAATTTGACGGTTTTAAAGCTTGACTCGTACGTAAAACGACCGTGCGAATCGAATGCCGCAAACCGCAAGTCTCTATCTTGAGCCGTTTAGAAGTTGGCAACAGCGCCATCTGTTGGCGGGATTTGGAACTATTTTTTACAAATGCCCCCCCTGACGGAATTTGACGGTTTTAAAGCTTGACTCGTACGTAAAACGACCGTGCGAATCGAATGCCGCAAACCGCAAGTCTCTATCTCGAGCCGTTTAGAAGTTGGCAACAGCGCCATCTGTTGGCGGGATTTGGAACTATTTTTTTCAAAATGCCCCCCTGACGGAATTTGACGGTTTTAAAGCTTGACTCGTACGTAAAACGACCGTGCGAATCGAATGCCGCAAACCGCAAGTCTCTATCTCGAGCCGTTTAGAAGTTGGCAACAGCGCCATCTGTTGGCGGGATTTGGAACTATTTTTTCAAAATGCCCCCTGACGGAATTTGACGGTTTTAAAGCTTGACTCGTACGTAAAACGACCGTGCGAATCGAATGCCGCAAACCGCAAGTCTCTATCTTGAGCCGTTTAGAAGTTGGCAACAGCGCCATCTGTTGGCGGGATTTGGAACTATTTTTTCAAAATGCCCCCTGACGGAATTTGACGGTTTTAAAGCTTGACTCGTACGTAAAACGACCGTGCGAATCGAATGCCGCAAACCGCAAGTCTCTATCTTGAGCCGTTTAGAAGTTGGCAACAGCGCCATCTGTTGGCGGGATTTGGAACTATTTTTTCAAAATGCCCCCTGACGGAATTTGACGGTTTTAAAGCTTGACTCGTACGTAAAACGACCGTGCGAATCGAATGCCGCAAACCGCAAGTCTCTATCTTGAGCCGTTTAGAAGTTGGCAACAGCGCCATCTGTTGGCGGGATTTGGAACTATTTTTTCAAAATGCCCCCTGACGGAATTTGACGGTTTTAAAGCTTGACTCGTACGTAAAACGACCGTGCGAATCGAATGCCGCAAACCGCAAGTCTCTATCTTGAGCCGTTTAGAAGTTGGCAACAGCGCCATCTGTTGGCGGGATTTGGAACTATTTTTTCAAAATGCCCCCTGACGGAATTTGACGGTTTTAAAGCTTGACTCGTACGTAAAACGACCGTGCGAATCGAATGCCGCAAACCGCAAGTCTCTATCTTGAGCCGTTTAGAAGTTGGCAACAGCGCCATCTGTTGGCGGGATTTGGAACTATTTTTGTCAAAATGCCCCCCTGACGGAATTTGACGGTTTTAAAGCTTGACTCGTACGTAAAACGACCGTGCGAATCGAATGCCGCAAACCGCAAGTCTCTATCTTGAGCCGTTTAGAAGTTGGCAACAGCGCCATCTGTTGGCGGGATTTGGAACTATTTTTTTCAAAATGCCCCCCTGACGGAATTTGACGGTTTTAAAGCTTGACTCGTACGTAAAACGACCGTGCGAATCGAATGCCGCAAACCGCAAGTCTCTATCTTGAGCCGTTTAGAAGTTGGCAACAGCGCCATCTGTTGGCGGGATTTGGAACTATTTTTTTCAAATTGCCCCCCTGACGGAATTTGGCGGTTCCAAAGCTTGACTCGTACGTAAAACGACCGTGCGAATCGAATGCCGCAAACCGCAAGTCTCTATCTTGAGCCGTTTAGAAGTTGGCAACAGCGCCATCTGTTGGCGGGATTTGGAACTATTTTTTTCAAAATGCCCCCCTGACGGAATTTGACGGTTTTAAAGCTTGACTCGTACGTAAAACGACCGTGCGAATCGAATGCCGCAAACCGCAATCCCGTTACGGAGTCCCGTTACGGAATCGTCCAGAACTTTGTCTATCTGGACTCGTCGTATTCTAGGTGAGAATCTATTTCATATATATATATATATATATATATATATATATATAAGTTATATGTAACACATAGTAATAAATAATAATATAGATATCAATCACTGAAAAATCTCATCCGTTAAACTCGCCGTGCATGCCAGTCGGTCGTCAATTACGCGATTATATACTCACATTACCCACGCTGGTAATTATCTATAGATTAATTACAAGACAAGATAATTAATTTCGATATCTTTGACGTTTCTTTGACTTTTCCCGCACGTCATAGAGATCTGTTCCGTTGGTTTCGATCTCCGCTAAGCGACGGCGGCGCTCGTCGCGACGAACGTTCAAAGTTCGAGTTTCGCGGTCTCGCCGCTAGGATCGCTGCGAACGGTCGCCGTCTCTTTCTATCTCGTTGCTCGCTGTATCGTCCTCGTCCGACTCATTGTACGTACATGTCGAGCCGACCGTTATAAAAATTGCACCGTGTAATTATCGCATTGGTAAATATATTGCACCGTGCCACTTAAAACTTTGAAATCTTCTTTCAAATTCAATTCCAATGTTCAAAATTCAACTCTCGAACATATTTAGATTGCTCGCATCGATATTTTTTTCATCATGTTATCTTTGTTTAACACAGGAATGAAAAGAAATATTTTAGTTTTTATGTCAGTTTCGAATAATATTATTTTTGAAATATTCGTTTGATCATTTATTTCTATATATTATAGTTTATTTGCGGAACTCAAATGGGTCACTTGGTGACCCGCGGGTCATAGGAAAACGACCGTGCGAATCGTGCCGCAAACCGCAAGTCTCTATCATGAACCGTTTAGAAGTTGGCAACAGCGCCATCTGTTGGCGGATTTGGAACTTGCCGACCCCTGCGCTAAATATAAATATTGGTGGGGTAGATCTTGATACTTATTTTTTTTTATTTTTCTACACCATTTCGGTTTGATCAAAATTATTCATATGTATTCTTATATATATATTATTAGCTCAATAATAAATAATCTATCCATCACTCTCTTTTAAATACTCAATATATATAATTCATCTCGTTTCATTTGATTGTATATCAATACCGATCCATAATCTAAGTCACCTGTGGAAAATCCAACATATTTCATATGAAAACTGATTCTCCATCCCGTTCCATCTAACTCGATAACGAATGCTTCTGTCTCAATTCGCTCAATTAATCCGCGTTGTTATTTCTATCGAATTATTTCTCGCCGTCCGTGACACCTCCTCCTCCTCACCCCCCACCCCCACGCCCTTCCGCCGGTTTCCCGTACGAAAATCTCGCATCTCTCGAACTATGCGAAACGGCGAATCCCCACGTCCTTCCGATTCGATTTTCTTCTAAACTCGCCGATTGAAATCTATTAGAGACTCCCGTGCCGTTTTTTTCCCGCACCGTCCGCAACTAAAATTGATCTAATAAACGTACGAACGCCCGTCTGTTCATCGGGCCGGTTTTTCTAGACCGTCGTTTCAGCAACTCGACGGAAATTTCTTTCGCCGTACGTCCGTTTTTTTGTCGTCGAACGTGTGTGTTAGTTAACCCCTTTGTGTGGGCGGGCGGGTGTTTGATCGGGGAAAAAATTCGAAACGTGGACACGGTCTGCGGTTAATGAATTTCGATCGAGTTCGATGAAGTGCAGTCGGTCGTACGACCGGGACGGAGATATGAATCCGGTTCTGTCGGTGTTTCCGAATAAATCAAATAAATGATACGCGAGAATTGTGATTTCGATCAACGTTTATCCAAAAAGCACAGATATATGATTTTATATGGTACAAGTCATTTTTTCATAATATCTAAGATTCGAGTTAATTTAAAAATCCGTCTTTAATCAAATCTGATGTTTCTATACACCTTTTAAATTTTATTATGAAATGTAATTATCTGACATTATTTTACAAAATCGCGGCAGAACGTATCTCCACATGGACTTGTACCACTTTCATAACGAAGTGTAAAACAAGATCAAATTTAAGTCCATATGAAAATAGATAAGCTTTACTATCTCGTTCTATAAAAGTAATAGTTAAAATGAAGATTTTTAAATACACGATTAACTAAGTTTACGTAAGAGTTTATTCAGTCAATATATATATAAATATATAAATATATATATATATACTTCGTTAAGATCTTTAAATAAAAAAAAATATATTTAAACTTAGTTTTTTTTACACTTATCCATCATCATCATATTCATCTCGTTATATCATTTTCTCTCTTGTTATGCTCCTTGAAGTTTTATAAAGCGGTAACATATTAATTTTTCTGAGGTTTTTTGGTCTTCCAATAAAAAAAAATTGTTTTAAATAACATTTTCTTCCATACTAATTTTATAAAACATTTTGTGAGGTTCGTTATTCTTTTGAACCTCATCCAACATATTTTAAGCCAGTTTACAATTTCTCCGTCCGTATATAACTGATATATTGCCTCTTCTATCTTATTTGGTCGATTATTCTCCAGTCTTCTCTTTTCATTTCATACAAAACGCTGTTTTTTTTGTCGGCAAGCCTTTATTGCATCATAATAATCTGCTAATAGCAGCGTCAAAGTATATATCATATATTCCAATAAGAAAGTTATTTCATTATATCTATTAATTACTTACGTTAGTAATTATGTCGTTTTTGATATTTTAATGGACTTATTCCACTTTCAAAAATCCGGTTTTTCTAGACCGTTTGTGCGATAGCATTGTTCAGCATAAACTGTTTTTGTTTTATATATATGTATATGTGTATTAGCTCGTATATATATTATTAGGGCGGGCGGGCGGTCCATATCAAAATACAATCTATTGATTGTGATTGTCCTATAAATCAGGTGTATATAGCTCATTAAAAATACTCTGTTAATGTATTTTTTTGATACGCGATCATTATATCACGTTTATCAAAAATATGCTCATATGATTTTATATAACAATAATCAGACGATCTATCCGTCCGTCACTGTCTTTCACATACTTGAGATGTATAATTTATCTCGTATCGATACTGATCCATGATCGGAGTTACCTGCGGAAAATCAAATATGTTCCAATTGAAAACGGATTCTCTATCTCGTTCTATATAATTCGATAACTGATATTTCCGTCTTTATTCGATTAATTAATTTACGTTAGTAATTATGTCAATATATATATATATATATATATATATATATATATTATTAGCTCAATAATAAATCTATCCATCACTGTCTTTTAAATACTCAATGTATATCATTTATCTCGTTTCATTTGATTTTATATCAATAAAGATTTTTAATCGAAGTTACCTGCGGAAAATCAAATATGTTCCATATGAAAACTTGATTCTCTATCTCATTCTATATAACTCGATAACTGATATTTTTGTCTTTATTGAATTCATTAATTATGTTGTTAATACTGTCAAATAATATATATATATATATATATATATATATATATATATATATATATATTAGGTTGTCAAATATCTCCCTTCCGCCTTTTTGTCTTTTGAATTTTTTGAATTTGTCTTTTTTTTTTTTTTGAAAAGCGGAACGGAGATACTTGACAACATAATATATATGTTTTTTAAATGTGATGTAACTTTTAATTAAATCCTTATTGAAAATTCCATTTAATATAAAAATATCCTATATATATTTATATATATATATATATATATATATATATATATAAATATAAATACACATATATAAAGAATTTTTCCCCAATTTAAAATTCTATCACGCTTAAAAAAACACTTACATACTCGTATATGGTCATCCAAATGTGACGCCTCGTTTTGTGTGTGTATTTTTTTTTTTTAAAAAAAAAACTATACACGTTTCTTTTGAATAAAACGGAAATTTAGGCGTGATATTCGGATGATCCTATAGTGTGTGTGTGTGAAAGAGAGAGTGAGAGGAAAATTTGGAATTTAACACTCAAACTTGGAAAAAATCTCGTTCGAAGATGGGTACTTTTTCAGTCACCCCCCGCCCAACGCCCCCCCGCCCCGTATATACTCGATGAATTTTTATGATTATTTTACATATATTTTCAGTAATTAGGATTAATGAAATAAAATGGTTGTCGGTCGTTTAGAATGAGATAAAGTGTTTTATTTAAACAATTTTTCTACTTTTCATAGACGACTCGATTGAACAATCAATTGTTTATAATAGAATGAAATACAATATATGTATTTTTATGTGTAAAGAGTGAGTGAGAGACAGTTTATGATTATTACATATATTGTCAATAATTAGGATTAATAAAATTAAATTAATAAAATAATTAATTAATGAAATAAAATGGCTGTCTGTCGTTTAGAATGAGAGAAAATATTTTATTTAAATAATTTTTAGATTTTTCATAGACGACTCGATTAAACAACTGAATATTTATAATAGAAAAAGATACAATATATATTTTATTTATGTGTCAAGAGTGAGCGAGAGAGAGTTTTATAATAAATACACACATTTTCAATAATTAGGATTAATCAAATAAAATGGTTGTCGGTCGTTTAGAATGAGATAAAGTGTTTTATTTAAACAATTTTTCGATTTTTCATAGACGACTCGATTAAACAATTAATTGTTTATAATAGAAAAAGATACGATATATATTTTATTTATGTGTCAAGAGTGAGCGAGAGAGAGTTTATATTATTACATATAAATACACATTAATTTAAATTAATTAGGATTAATCAAATAAAATGGCTGTCTGTCGTTTAGAATGAGAGAGAGTGTTTTATTTAAATAATTTTTAGATTTTTCATAGACGACTCGATTAAACAATTAATTGTTTATAATAGAAAAAGATACGATATATATTTTATTTATGTGTCAAGAGTGAGCGAGAGAGAGTTTTATAATAAATACACACATTTTCAATAATTAGGATTAATCAAATAAAATGGTTGTCTGTCGTTTAGAATGAGAGAAAATATTTTATTTAAATAATTTTTAGATTTTTCATAGACGACTCGATTAAACAACTGAATATTTATAATAGAAAAAGATACAATATATATTTTATTTATGTGTCAAGAGTAAGCGAGAGAGAGTTTTATAATAAATACACACATTTTCAATAATTAGGATTAATCAAATAAAATGGTTGTCTGTCGTTTAGAATGAGATGACGTATTTTATTTAAACAATTTTTCGATTTTTCATAGACGACTCGATTGAATAATTAATTGTTTATAATAGAATGAAATACAATATATATATTTATATGTGTAAGGAGTGAGCGAGAGATAGTTTTATAATAAATACATACATTTTCAATAATTAGGATTAATCAAATAAAATGGTTGTCGGTCGTTTAGAGTGAGATAGAGTGTTTTATTTAAACATTAATTCGGTTTTTCATAGACGACTCGATCGATCAATTAAACGTGTGTAACAACGATCGCGATTTGCCACCGATTTCGAGCTCGAATCCAGACAGGCCGGCCCTGTACGGGCTCACCGCTCATCCACTTCGACGGCCCGTAGCAATACGGTTCTCTTATATTTTCCCGCCGATCGGCCGACGTCGTCTGAACGCGCGCACGTAAACGCGCGTCTCTCTCTCTCTACGTGTGCGTGTGTATCGCGCGTCGCCGATTTCGATTCAGTGTGTCGTGTTTTCGAGCCGCGCGAACATTGCTCTGCCAGTCCACAGTCGTCGACGACGACGGCCCGTTACGAGAAACGCACGGCCCGTTAGCGGATAGTAGTGATCGGAGGCGCGTCGGTGCGACGTTTAATTTGCCTACCTGTCCGGAAAAAATCCGGTAAAACGACATCCCCGACGAACTATGTGCACGGACCTGATCGAAGATCGATCAGTGCTTGATCTAGTGACTGTGTAGTTCGGCTGTTACGATCTTCACGTTTTCGCCATCGCGTCTTCCGACGCCTCCTCGCTCGGCACAGATCGGTAAGTGGTCCCGGATTTGGGATTTTTTTTCCCGGTCATTGGATCTCTCGATTCGAGTTCGATCCCGGTTTACCTTTTTTTTTAATAAAAAAAAAAAACAGCACGGAATCAAACAACCCCTCGCACGTTAAAACGACCAGACACATACATCAATGTTTCGTGCGTACATAAATCATCCGTTTGTTCCATTACAATTGGGGGAAACGAAAAAACGATGAAATCTATCAGCCAGTGTTTGAAATAATGTAGAACTTTTGATGTGCTGTCGCGCACGAATATTCGGTTTTTTTTATTTTAAAAAAAAAAAATTATACACTTTTGATTTAACGGACGATCTCGATCTGATTAACGAACGAATGAGGACGTGAGAATACATAAAAAATATTTTTTATAAATGAGAGAGTGAATGGAGGATAATTTATATGAATTAAATTCAATGATGAGAAATGAGAAAATCGAATAATTTATTAAAAAAAAAGATACATGATTCACTATCAATCGTATAGAATGAGATGACATGTTATTGTTGAAACAATTCGATTTTCCATAGACTACTTAATCAAATCATTGAATGTTTAATTAGAACACAGCCAACTGAAATCGCGTTATACGTGATTTACAAGGCCGACTACTAATCTAGAAACAATGACTTATAAACACCAGACTAGATATATCAATCTAGAAACACCAGTTCGGATTCATCCTACCAGAAACTCACCAGATTGAATCACCGGTCTAGCAATATCGGCTCAAAAAAACCAACCCACCTAGATGCACTAGTTGAGAACAACACCCGGATTGGATACGACACAATCTGGAAATATCAGATCAGAAACACGTACTCGAATACACCAATCTAGATGCACCAGTTTAGAAACAACAACCTTGTAACACTAACCAAGGAACACCTTAATTACCTAAAAACACCCACCCGGATACAACAGTTCATAAACACCAGACTTGATATATCGGTCCAGAAACATTGTTCTCTCTCTCTCTCTCTATATATATATATATAAAGAGAGAGAGAGAGAAAGAGAGAGAGAGAGAAGGTCGTCCAAATGTGTCGCCTAGATTTGTGTTTTGTTAAAAAGAAACATTTGTAAATTTCTTTTTTTTTTCTTTTTAACAAAACACAAATCTATGCGTCACATTTGGACAACTCTCTCTCTCTCTCTCTATATATATATATATATAAAGAGAGAAAGAGAGAGAGTTGTCCAAATGTGACGCATAGATTTGTGTTTTGTTAAAAAGAAACATTTGTAAATTTCTTTTTTTTTATTTCATTTTATTGAAACATAAATCTATGCGTCACATTTGGACGACCCTCTCTCTCTTTCTCTCTCTCTATATATAAAGAGAGAAAGAGAAAGAGTAATCCAAATATGACGCCTAGATTTGTGTTTTGTTAAAAAGAAACATTTGTAAATATCTTTTTTTTTATTTCGTTTGATTGAAACATAAATTTATGCGTCACATTTGGACGACACCCTCTCTCTTTCTCTCTCTCTATATATATATATAGAGAGAGAGAGAGAAAGAGAGAGAGTAATCCAAATATGACGCCTAGATTTGTGTTTTGTTAAAGAGAAACATTTGTAAATATCTTTTTTTTATTTCGTTTTATTGAAACATAAATCTATGCGTCACATTTGGACGACACCCTCTCTCTCTCTCTCTCTCTCTATATATATATATATATATATAAAAAGAGAAAGAGAGAGAGTTGTCCAAATGTGACGCCTAGATTTGTGTTTTGTTAAAAAGAAACATTTGAACATTTTTTTTTTTTATTTCGTTTGATTGAAACATAAATCTATGCGTCACATTTGGACGACCCCCTTCTCTTTCTCTCTCTCTCTATATATATATAAAGAGAGAAAGAGAGAGAGAGTTGTCCAAATGTTACGCCTAGATTTGTGTTTTGTTAAAAAGAAACATGTGTATAATTTTTTTTTAATTTCGTTTGAAACATAAATCTAGGCGTCACATTTGGATGACCGTATATATATTAAAAAATGTTGTTTTGTTAAAAAGAAACATGTGTATATAGGGGTTGTGTATAGGGAAACATGTGTATAGTTTTTTTTTATTATTTCATTTTATTGAAACAAATCTAGGCGTTACATTTGGATGACCGTATATATATTAAAAAATGTGTTTTGTTAAAAAGAAACATGTGTATAGAGGAGTTGTGTATAGGGAAACATGTGTATAGTTTTTTTTTATTATTTCATTTTATTGAAACAAATCTAGGCGTTACATTTGGATGACCGTATATATATATATATATTAAAAAATGATTTATATCTCCCTCTCTCTCTCACACACACACACATACACACACTCTCTCGATACGTATTAATAAACGTTCTATCTCTTTCCATCTAATTGTATTGATATTTGTTGATGATTGATTACGATAATTAAGTCGCCTATGGAAAATCGAAAAGTCTCTCTCTCTCTCTCTCTCTCTCTATACACAAGAAGATCACGTCGTCTCGTCTCACATACGATCTATCTTTGTTCTCAAAGCACACTATTCGAACTGTGATAATAATCGATCGTTCCAACGACCTATCTAGATCCATCTCGTGTGTGCGCGTATAATATAATTTCTCTTGTTTCGTTTTAACACCACACGAATCCAGGCAGGCGTCGAATTCGAACGAAAATCACCGATCGGAATTCAAAAACGCCGCTAATTACAGACCAATTATTCACATTGATTATTAAATCAGCTACTCGACGTACTAATTCACAGAACGTGTCGTGTGTCGGCGAAACCGCGTTCCCTATTTGCGATGTTCGATACCCGAAACGTCGTCGAGGAGCGCTAATTGCACCCGTGGCCGCGACCGCGACCTCCGCACGTTCCAATTACGTTCGTATTAATAAACGTACGTGCGGGAATCGAACACGACACGACGCGTACGTGTGATTGGCCGACGACGAGCGCGGCTCGCGATGATCCACGTACGTGCGAATGGCTCGACGTTGTCTTCGACGAGGTAATTTGACGACGTGCTCGGCCAATTTAGTGGTCGGCGACGAGGCTGAACGTAGTAAAACGGCCATCGTCGTACGTTCGCTAGTGTGAGGAAGTCTAGAGTCCGTTTCGTGCACTTCATGAAGAGTGCGATTTAGAAAAAAAAACGATCTAGTAATCTGTACAACAGATCGTTTACAATTAATTCCAGACGTGTTTTTCTCGCCCTGTAAGCGAATAAGGACAGATAATATTGGTCGAAAAATGTTGAACAAGGAGGCCGTGTTTCGATTTCCATAGACGACACGATTGAAAAATTTAACGTTTTTAATAAAAAAAGAAAGTTGTGTTTAGATTTTCATAGGCGACTCGATGGAAAAATTAAATGTTTTTAATAAAAAAAGAAGGTTGTTTAGATTTTCATAGGCGACTCGATTGAAAAAATAACGTTTTTAATAAAAAAAGAAGGTTGTATTTAAATTTTCATAGGCGACTCGATTGAAAAGTTAAATATTTTTAATAGAAAAACAAGATTGTGTTTAAATTTTCATAGGCGACTCGATTGAAAAATTAAATGTTTTTAATAGAAAAACAAGATTTTATTTAAATTTTCATAGGCGACTCGATTGAAAAATTAAATGTTTTTAATAGAAAAACAAGATTTTATTTAAATTTTCATAGGCGACTCGATTGAAAAATTAAATGTTTTTAATAGAAAAAGAAGGTTGTGTTTCGATTTTCATAGGCGACTTGATTGAAAAAATAACGTTTTTAATAGGCATAGGCGACTCGATTGAAAAATTAAACGTTTTCAATAGAAAAAGAAGGTTGTGTTTCGATTTTCATAGCCGACTCGATTGAAAAAATAACGTTTTTAATAAAAAAAGAAGGTTGTGTTTACATTTTCATAGGCGACTCGATTGAAAAATTAAATGTTTTTAATAGAAAAAGAAGGTTGTTTAAATTTTCATAGGCGACTCGATTGAAAAATTAAATATTTTTAATACAAAAAGAAGGCCGTGTTTCGATTTTCATAGGCGACTCGATTGAAAAATTAAATGTTTTTAATAAAAAAAGAAGGTTGTTTAAATTTTCATAGGCGACTCGATTGAAAAATTAAATGTTTTTAATAGAAAAAGAAGGTTGTGTTTAAATTTTCATAGGCGACTCGATTGAAAAATTAAATGTTTTTAATAGAAAAAGAAGGTTGTTTAAATTTTCATAGGCGACTCGTTTGAAAAATTAAATGTTTTTAATAGAAAAAGATAAATTATATATTTTTTTATATACGAGAGAGTGAACGGAGGATACTTTATATTAATTGATTTCGATAATGAGAAATGAGAAAATTGAATAATTTATATAAAAAAAAAACGTTTCTAATTCACTGTCAATCGTATAGAATGAGATGACATGTTATTATTTAAATAATTCGATTTTCCATAGACTACTTAATGAAATCATTAAATGTTTGTAATAGAAAAAGATACAGTATATATTTTATTTATGTGTCAAGAGTGAGCGAGAGATAGTTTTATAATAAATACACACATTTTCAATATTTAGGATTAATCAAATAAAATGGCTGTCAGTCGTTTAGAATGGGAGAAAATGTTTTATTTAAACAATAATTCGGGTTTTCATAGACGACTCGATTAAACAATTAAATAATTATAATAGAAAAAGATACAATATATATTTATATGTGTAAGGAGTGAGCGAGAGAGAGTTTTATAAAAAATACACACATTTTCAATAATTAGGATTGATGAAATAAAATGGCTGTCGATTGTTGAGAGCGAGAGGAAATGTTTTATTTGAACAAAATTCGATTTTTCATAGATGACTCGATTAAACAATTCAATGTTTATAATAGAAAAAGATACAATATATATTTATATGTGTCAAGAGTGAGCGAGAGATAGTTTTATAAAAAATACACATATTTTCAATAATTAGGATTAATCAAATAAAATGGCTGTCTGTCGTTGAGAGTGAGAGGAAATGTTTTATTTAAACAATAATTCGGTTTTTCATAGACGACTCGATTTTTTTGAAAGAAAATAATTAAAAATTTTTACTATGAAAGAAGATAGTTTATGTATGTCGTATGTGTGTGAGAGTGAGTGAGTGGGGAAACAAGTCGTTTTTATATACATATATATATATATATATATATATATATATATGTATGTATATATATAAACGTAAGTGCTTAAACAAACTATTCCATTTTCGTCCGAACGAT
This sequence comes from Neoneuromus ignobilis, assembly GCA_029203775.1. Lineage (NCBI taxonomy): Eukaryota > Metazoa > Arthropoda > Insecta > Megaloptera > Corydalidae > Neoneuromus > Neoneuromus ignobilis. Next base: position 339,131 of record CP092098.1, read on the forward strand.
CCTGACGCGGCGTCGTATCCCGGCGCACCGTCCCCGACCCACCCACTCATCCCCTATATATATATATATATATATACACGCCATCTGTCGTATGGGGTTGCCGTTTCGACTATGTTGATAGAATTACAGTGAAACTATGCCACGAGTCGTAACTTTAATTAGTCGAGTACAATTGCCCGAGAGACTGTTGTTCCTCCCCCCACCACCCCGTTCGAAGTTCATCCGTTCCAATTGTTTTTCGAACGTGGCACGCACGATATAAATACGTCTCAATTAGATGGCTAATTCCATTCGGAACAGATCCGGATATCTCGACGACGAGCGTGGAAACGCGCGTGGAAAATCGAAACAATACGTCTCTGGCGATTTTCCACGCGCGCACACAACGAGGCGGTGGAAAAAAATCATCGCCCTCCCCCTCCACCACCCCCCGTCCGTCCGACCGACCGTTTAATTCAATTCGTTCGAGAATCTCTCTCGAACTTTTCGAAAAGTTTAAATTATCGTCGCTTTGTCTCCGCGTCGTCGTCGTCGTGGAAATACAGAGAGGAAATTGACGCGAGATGACAAGGCCTGTCGAGTGGGCTCGTATTTGAATACCGACGAACGAGACAGAAACAGACCGTTCTGTGTTATTTATTTTTTCCATGTCGTCTACTCTCTCTCTCTCTCTCATCCCCCGATCGTTTTTTTCCCGCCATTGTTCCGATAACAAATCGGGCTAATTGATGGAAAACGTGTCGAGGTTTGTCGGTCCTCGGCCGAGACAAATCCATAGAGATGTGTTGGTTTTTTTTTTCTTGATAAGAACTCGGTAGATTTTCTCGTAGGTTCGATAGGGGATGAAATTCTTTATTCTACATCGAAAAATTAGATACTATTTTTTTTTTAAAGTGCTAGTTTTTTGTAAATATCTTCGAGGCCGTTACTCGGATTTGAAATCTGAACACAGCAGTGGAAAGGGGATGAAATTCTGTATTAAAAAACATTTTTCAAAAAAAACTAACCGTAATTTTTATTAATGGTGATGATCAAAAAAATGATTTTTTTTTGTATAAAAAATAATTTTAATTACACACGTCGATACATTTTTGTAAATAATTTCGTGACTATTGATCCGATTTCAAATTTGAAAACGGGGTTCGAAAGAGTATAAAATTTACTACGAAACGCATTCGTATTTAAATATTCAACGGTTTAATATAACCGTCGTTTTGGTACGAATTAAACGTGGTGTAATGATGAAATTTGTTAAATACAATCGGTTTGATTTTTGCAAATATCTCTGTATCCATTCATTGGATTTCAAATCTGGACAGACAGTTCGAAAGGGCATTAAATTTACTATCGAAAACATTTTTTTTTTCAAATATTCAACCGTTGAATATAATCATGGCATCGAGCAAAATTCCACATTGTGTGTTTTCTAGTTGTGATTGAATTTGTTAAATACAATCGGTTGGGTTTTTGGGAATATCTTTGTTGATATTAATCCGATTTTAAATTTGAACATATCGTTGAAAAGGGCATAAAATTTACTATTCGATACGTTTTTTCAAAAAAATTATAGCCAATAAGTACAGTCTTAGTATTGGTCCGAATTAAACGTTGTTTATTTTTTTAAAAAAATCAAGTTTGGTAAATGCACTCGGTTAGATTTTTGCAAATATCTTTTGATGTATTAATCAGATTTAAAATACGAATAAATCGTTGGAAAGGTCATAAAATTTTCTATTTAATACGTTTTTTTAAAAAAATATTTATCGATTAAATAGAGCCGTAGTCTTTGTCCAAATCAAACGTTATTTATTTTCAAATAATGATGAGGGTTGTTAAATGCACTCGGTTAGATTTTTTCAAATATCTCTTCATCCATCAATCCGATTTTAAATCCGAGATGAACATTGAAAAGGCCATAAAATTCGCTATTCGATGTGTTTTTTGTCAAAAATATTTATGTATTAAATAGAGCTTTAGTTGTGATCCAAATTAAACATTGTTTATTTTTCGATAATGCTGAAATTTCAAGTGCATTCAGTTAGATTTTTGTAAATATCTTTGGAACTATTAATTCGATTATAAATCTGAACAAATTATTTGAAAGAACATAAAATTTGATATTAAATACATTTTTTTAAAAAAATTATCAATGAAATATAACCGTAATACAGGTTCGAATTAAACATTGTTTATTTTTCGATAATGCTGAAATTTGTCAAGTGCATTCAGTTAGATTTTTCTATATATCTTTGAAACTATTAATCCGATTACAAATCTGAAAAAAGCATTTGAAAGGGCATAAAATTTACTATCAAATACATTTTTTTCGAATAAAAAAAATCTTTACATATTGCCATTCTGTTGGCCCAAAATTAACTTCGTTTATTTTCTAATAGTGTCGAAATTTAGTAAATGACAGTTAGATTTTTTTGATAAATGACAGTTAGATTTTTATAAATATCTTTCTAACTATTAATCCGATTACAAATCTGAAAAAAGCATTTGAAAGGGCATAAAATTTACTATCAAATACATTTTTTTCGAATAAAAAAATTCTTTACATATTGCCATTCTGTTGGCCCAAAATCAACTTTATTTATTTTCTACTAATGTTGAAATTTGTCAAGTGCACTCATTTAGATTTTTCTATATATCTTTGAAATTATTAATCCGATTACAAATCTGAAAAAAGCATTTGAAAGGGCATAAAATTTACTATCAAATACATTTTTTGAAAAAAAAAATTCCTTACTTATTACCATGCTATCGATTCAAAATCAACTTTGTTTATTTTCTACTAATGAAATTTGACAAGTGCACTCATTTAGATTTTTCTATATATCTTTGAAACTATTAATCCGATTACAAATCTGAACAAAGCATTTGAAAGGGCATAAAATTTACTACCAAATACATTTTTTTCGAATAAAAAAATTCTTTACATATTGCCATTCTATTGCCCCAAAATCAACTTTGTTTATTTCCTACTAATATTTGTCAAGTGCACCCAATCAGATTTTCGTAAATATCTTCGAACCCATCAATCCGATTACGAATCGGTAAAAAGCGATCGACAGACCATAAAATCCTCCATCCAAAACCCACACATCCATAACAATCAATCTGATCGACAATTCCTCGCGAACAACATTGTAATTTCCGATAAAAACGACATACACTGTACGTTTTTTTTCAATATATATATATATGAAAAAAATCACTTCTCAGCACGATTCCGTATCAGTCGTCCTCGCGATCCGCACGTACGTGGAATATCGTTCTATTTCCACATTATCGTTGCAATAAAACACCGTACGCCGCGTCGCCGAATCATTGTTTTTCGTTCGGTTATTTGCGCACGACCTTCGTCCGAAATTATCAAACGATAAACGTCGAAAATAATAATAACAATCATACCACACACACACACACACGCTATTTACAAACATCGATGTTTGTTGTTCGTCGTGTGTGTGTGTGTGTGTGTGTGTGTGTGTGTGTGTGTGTGCGAAAATGCAATCAAATCGGCCGGTAAGGACACTCGTGACATTGCATTTCGTACGAATTTATTCGATACGAATGCACGTGTCTTTCGTGCGTGTATTAGTCTATGATCGAAGAGTGTGTGTGTGTGAGAGAGAGAGAAAGATAGAGATTAAGAGAGAGTATAGAGAGTAAAAGAGAGATAGAGAGAGCGAGTGTGTGTGTGGAACGTATCTTGTAATATTGTAAAATAGTCATAATGTTCGATTAAATCCGATTTTCGAAATGAGCTGTTCAATTTTGTATGCGCGGATTATGTACATTGAAATATATATACATATATATATATATATATATATATATATATATATATATATGTATATTTGCACAGAGATGCGGAACGCGCGAGCGAGAGCGCGAATCCGTACGTCGCGCGCGCGAGCAAGACGCATGTAACGTCCGTTCCGCATCGCGATTAATTCGCTAATTTATTAGTCGGCTTTGAAACGTATGCAAATCCGTACGTCGCGAATGATCGAAGCGACCTGTGCACACACACACGCACGCATGCACGTGTTTTTACATACTTCTATCGGATTTTACGATCGTTCGCGGCCAACGAACGACCGACCGACCGGCCAGCCACCCACATGCCGAAAAAGTTGCGATAATTGAGACGTTCCGAAATACGGTGATAGAGTGGAGCGGATCGTCGAGCGAGATTCGAAACGGCGATCTGTAGATAAGATCGAGAATTTAAAAAAACAAAAATAATAATAAACGTCATCGTCGCCGACTCGATCGACGAAACTCAATAAGGATGCGACGTGGAGCGTCGGTTCGCCGCGTATCCGGAGTGGGTGGCGAGGCGATGCGTTCCCGCAGGATGCGATTCTGTTTACGATTCGGGAACGAAACATCCGTGGGGATGTTTTATCTATCTATCTATATATATATAAATATATATATATATATATATATATATATATATATATATATATATATATATATATATATATATATATATATATATATATATATATATATATATATATATATATATATATATATATATATATATGTATATAAAACGTTCTCATATCTTCGTGCGAGCGTAGACGACGACGTCTTATTGTCTCTTAAACACTTATTTAATAGCAGATGACTGGATGTAATTGAGGTCAAGGGTTGTTTTAAATTAAATATTAAACGGGAGACTTTATAAACAGAGATATATATATATATATATATTATATATATTTGTGTGTGTGTGTTTATATGAAAATATTAATATAAATTAAACGACGTTGTATTAAACTAAAACAGATTATATGCTATTAGTGGCATGGAATGAGACGGATAATAACGTTTTGTACAATGAGATGATTTTCGATAGACGAGTGTGGAAGAACAGTTTTGAAATTATTGTTAAATGGTAAAAGGTACAATGTAGTTTATATATATATATATATATATATATATATCGTATATATATATATATAAATTTTTTTTTTGATTTGATAGAATTTTCGATAATAATTCAGTTTAAAATTCTATCGCGGTTGAAAAAACAGTCCTGCGAAACACAAATCTAGGCGTCACTTTTGGATGGGCTGATATTATAAATCGAACGACGTTATATTAAAATAAGGTAGATTATAGACCATATATATAGAGTTTTTTTTTATTATTAGATATAACTGTTGATAAGAATTGAGTTTAAAATTCTGTCGCTGTTAAAAAAACAGTCCTGCGAAACACAAATCTAGGCGTCACATTTGGATGGGTTGATATTATAAATCGAACGACGTTATATTAAAATAAGGTCGATTATAGTACGTATATATAAAGTTTTTTTTTTGATTAGATGGAATTTTCGATAAGAATGGAATTTGAAATTCTATCGCGGTTGAAAAAACAGTCCTGTGAAATACAAATCTAGGCGTCACATTTGGATGGGCTACGAAATACAAATCTAGGCGTCACATTTGGATGGGATGATATTATAAATCGAACGACGTTATATTAAAATAAGATAGATTATAGAACGTATATAATAAGTTTTTTTTTTGATTAGATAGAACTGTCGATAAGAATTGAGTTTAAAATTCTATCGCGGTTGAAAAAACAGTCCTGCGAAACACAAATCTAGGCGTCACTTTTGGATGGGTCGATATTATAAATCGAACGACGTTATATTAAAAGAGGACAGATTATTGTTATTATTGACGTCCATTTCTGGACATATCATAGAGTCAATAAATATTTTTTTACAAGAACTAAATTCATACACAATCCAGCTAATGTCATGTCCTTCAATGGGACGTACTTGGAATTTCAAATTTATATAAGCTAAATAAATAATTTGGAAAAATGTCAGTCATTGAAAATTATTTTGATTTATAACCAACGTCCATTTTTGGAAATTTCATAGAGACACTAATTAATTTTTTACAAGGACCAAATTCATACACAATACAGCGAATATCATGTCCTTCGATGGTACGTTTTTAAAATTTCAGATTTATATAAGCTAAATTTATAATTTGAAAAAATGTCAGTTATTGAAAATTATTTCGATTGATAATCGACGTCCATTTTTGGAAATGTCAAACAAGCACTGATTATTTTTTTACAAGGACCAAATTCATACACAATCCAGCTAATGTCATGTCCTTCAATGGGACGTACTTGGAATTTCAGATTTATCTAAGTCAAATAATTAATTTTGTAAATTTGTCATGCAATAAAAATCAATTTGATATAAAATACATATCCATTTTTGGAAATGCCACAGAGGCACTAATTATTTTTTTACAAGGACCAAATTCATACACAATACAACTAATACCATGTCCTTCAATGGTACTAACTTAAAATTCCAGATTTATTTAATCCAAATAAAAAACTTATAAAAATATCAGTTATTGAAAATTATTTCATTTTATAATCGACATCCATTTTTGGATATGTCATAGAGGCATTAATTATTTTTCTACAATGATCGAATTCATATAAAATATAGCTAAAATAATGTCCTTCAGTGATACTTACTTAACATTTAAGATTTATTTATAATAAGTAATCAATTTTGAAATTTGTTATGCAGTAAGAATTGATTCAATGTATAACCGACGTCCACTTTTGGAAATGCCACAGAGACACTAATTATTTTTTACAAGGATCAAATTCATACACATTACAGCTAAAACAATGTCCTTCAGTGGTATCTACATGAAATTACAGATTTATCTAAGCCAAATAATAAATTTTGGAAAATTGTCATGCAATGAAAATCAATTTGATATAAAATACATATCCATTTTTGGAAATGCCACAGAGGCACTGATTATTTTTCTACAAGGACCAAATTCATACACAGTACAGCTAAAGCAATATCCTTTAATACTGTCTACTTGAAATTTCCGTTCCATTTAATTCAAACGTGCAATTTCGAAAAATATATCAGTAAATATAACCGATCTGGATTTTTGGAAACGAGTACGGATCGTATGATTGTTATTCGAAGTTCCCGTACGATTTTCCACCATTTTCTCGTTCTGTCCTCGCCCGTTGCATATTTCCATTGAGTGTGTGTGCGTGCGTGTGTGTGTGAATGCACGACCGTAACGCATGCCGTATCGACCGTGCCGAATCCATAACACGACGTTGTCAAAACGAAAACAATTTAGTGATGTTATTGCAATTATTGTTCATTATCGCGTACCGGGGCTCGTGTTTACATCGAAACGTTCGCGAAGTATGTACAACATTCGACGGATCGCGCGTCTCTGTCGCGCGCACATCGAACGCCGCGTAATCCGAGGCACGCTCGTGACAACGCGAATAAATCACACGAACGACACACGATTTTTATCGCCGACGAAAATTGCATACGCTCAGTCTTATCGAAATTCCGTTCTAAAAATACCGAATCGGTGCTGACGAGCTGCGAAATCGGCATTTATTTTACGTTTAGGAGGTGCCGGTCGATTGATCGATGTTAAAATTCCTTGGTTTTGGTGACGGGGCGGCGGCGGGGGGGAAACGACAACAACAACAACAACGCAAACTGTCAATTTTATTTACATTCCTGTACGCAATTCCTCAAAACATTTTCTCAAATATAACTGAAATTTTAAGTACTAACTACTAAATGTTATTGTATCAGCTGTACGGTGTATGGATTTGATCCTTGTGGAAAAATAATCAGTGCTTCTATGATATTTCCAAAAAAGGATATGTATTTTATATCAAATGGATTTTTATTGCATGACAATTTTCAATGACTGACATTTTTCCAAATTATTTATTTAGCTTATATAAACTTGAAATTTTAAATACGTACCATTGAAGGACATGATATTAGCTGGATTGTGTATGAATTTGGTCCTTGTGAAAAAATAATTAGTGCCTCTGTGATATTTCCAAAAATGAAACTCCAGTTCGTTTTTCGACACGGACGCAGCAGTCGTCGAAAGAGCCTCGACAAGAAAATCGTCCGGAACGAAAGTGTATGTACGCTCGGACGTGTCGATTCGCTTCCTTACTTACTTGTTGTAGCTCGCGATAAATCCCTATTCAGTTAATTGAACAACGCAAATGGTGTAGACGAATCGTCTGTATTGAGATTCAATCAGAGATCTATCAGAAATTCAATTAGCTGGAAATTAATTCGAACTTAAATTCGTATTACGCCGTCTGTCTGTCTGTGCACGAGAACGTCGACGGCGGATTCGATTACGAAACGCGGCGACACGTGTTCCGTTTAGAACAATTAGAGTTTTTTTATTTATTTTTTTTGGGAAAAAACACATTTTCCTAACCGGAAAATTTACTGACGAGACACGAGAGTTTTTTTTTAGAAACTAAATGATTTTTTTTTTGAAAAAAAACCTGAGGACATTTTGAAAATCTAATAACGACACATCAAATTAAATATCTTAGAGCGTATGTTTTATAAATTTCAAATTTCAGGATCAATCACAACAAACATTGTATCCTTTTGAAATTTCAATACGTGTTTAAATTCCCAATTTTATGTTATGTAAAGATAATATTTTTTTAAAAAAAAATCTATAGACTTTTTGAAAATCTAACAACAGCATATCAAAATAGACATATTAGGGCGTGTGTTTTATAAATTTCCAATTTCAGGATCAGTCACAACGAACATTGTATCCTTTTGAAATGTCTATACGTGTTTAAATTCCCAGTTTTATGTTATGTGAAGTTAATATTTTTTTTAAAAAAAATCTAACGATTTTTTCAAAATCTACCAACAGCATATTAAAATAGATATATTAGGGCGTGTGTTTTATAAATTTCAAATTTCAGGATCAATTATTAGGAATATTGTATCCTTTGGAAATTTCTATATGTGTTAAAATTCCTAGTTTTATGTGTATATAAAGTTAATGTTTTTTTTAAAAAAAAATCTAAGGACTTTTTGAAAATTTAACAACAGCATATCAAAATAGATATATTAGGGCGTGTGTTTTATGAATTTCAATTTCAAGGATCACTCATAACGAACATTGTATCCTTTTAAAATGTCTATATGTGTTATAATTCCTAGTTTTATGTTTATGTAAAGATAATGTTTTTTTGAAAAAAATTCTAAGGACTTTTTGAAAATCTAACAACGTCACATCAAAATAAATATATTAGAGCGTATGTTTTATAAATTTCAAATTTCAGGATCGATCACAAGGACTATTATATCATTTTGAAATTTTAATACGAATTTCAATCCCCAGTTTGACTTTTTTTGATATAAACTTAATATTTTTTTGAAAAAAAAATCCTAACGACTTTTTGACAATTTTATAAAAATCATATTAATTTAGATATATTAGGGCGTTTATTTTATAAATTTCAAATCTCAGGATTTCACTCTATAACAACATATTATCCTTTTTCAAATTTCTATACGAATTTCAATTCCAAGATTTTACGTTTATGTAAAATTTATTTTTTTTGAAAAAAATCCAAAGGACTTTTTGAAAATCTAAAACCGTCACATTTAATTAAATATCATAGAGCGTATGTTTTATGAATTTCAATTTTCAGGATCAACCACAAGGACTATTATATCATTTTGAAATTTCAATACGAATTTCAATCCCCAACTTGACGGTTTTTTTAAAAATAAACTTAATGTTTTATTTGAAAAAAATCCTAACGACTTTTTGAAAATTTTATAACTTTTTTTTAAAAAAAATAGATATATAAAGACGTTTGTTTTATAAATTTCGAATTCCAGGACCAATCAAAATGAACACCATATTCTTTTTTAGTTTCGATACGAATTTCAATCTCAAGATTGAGGGTTTTTTTTATAAACTTAATGATTTTTTTTTGAAAAAAATTCTAAGGACTTTTTAAAAATCTAATAACGACACATTAAAATAAATATCTTAGAGCGTACGTTGTATAAATTTCAATTTTCAGGATCAATCACAAGGATTATTATATCATTTTGAAATTTCGATACGAATTTCAATCTCAAGCTTGATGTTTTTTTATATAAATTTGATGATTTTTTTTGAAAAAAATCCTAAAGACTTTTTGAAAATCTAATAACGACACATTAAAATAAATATCTTAAAGCGTACGTTGTATAAATTTCAAATTCCAGGATCATTCACAAGGACTATTATATCCTTTTGAAATTTCGATACGAATTTCAATCCCTAGTTTGACTTTTTTAATATAAAATTTATTTTTTTTGAAAAAATCCTAAAGACTTTTTGAAAATCTAACAACGTCACATCAAAATAAATATATTAGAGGGTATGTTTTATAAATTTCAAATTCCAGGATTGATTAAAATCAACACCGTATCATTTTGAAATTTCGATACGAATTTCAATCCCCAGTTTGACTTTTTTAATATAAAATTTATATTTTTTTTTTTGAAAAAAATCCTAAGGACTTTTTGAAAATCTAAAACCGTCACATTTAATTAAATATCTTAGAGCGTATGTTTTATGAATTTCAATTTTCAGGATCGATCACAAGGACTATTATATTATTTTGAAATTTCGATACGAATTTCAATCTCCAGCTTGACGTTTTTTAAATATAAAATTAGTTTTTATGTTTTTGAAGAAAAAAACGTGTACATTTCGAAAATCTAACAACGTCACATCAAATTAGATTCATTAGGACGTGCGTTTTTTAAATTTTCCAATTCCAGGATCGGTCATAAAAAAAAAACTCCTGTTTATTTCGGATGTTTATGTTGAGCGCCAGACCGCGCAGCGTGTGGGCCCAACACACGTCCGTGTCTATTCCTCGGCGGTTTCTGCGAGATCATCGACTATTAAAAAAGTGCGACGACGACGACGACGGCGACGCCGGCAAGAAAAAAAAACACACGGCGGCCGAACAGCGCGCGACGCGTAAAAAACGGCCGTAAACGTTGTTGTATATCGGCCTTTAATGAAACTTTACGATGTTTCCGTGTCCTTTTGAAATTTCATTATTTCAATCCCCAGTTTGAATTTTTAAAAGGCTATAAAAATATCTTAGAGCGTACGTTTTAATTTTCATGTATGTATAGTAATCGACGGATGAAATATGTACACATTTAGTAACAACGGAGATTTATTCCACGCACACACGCGCGCGAAAATAAATAAACGGTCCTTTGTCGTTGGAATTTTTTCCCCCCGCGTACGGATTTTCGTACTTTTTTTTTGGACGTGCGAGAAGAAATTAATCAAGTGCAGAGATTAATGTACATACACATATGTGTACATGATTAATTGTATCAGATTTTTTAATGCCTTCATAACATGCAATCAGTGTTTGAATGTTTTTTTTTTGGAAAAAAACGGACGAAGGAATTATATATAGAATTATTGAAAAAAGTCGTACAGATAAGGAAACATATTTCATTTCGATTGAAAGTTTTGATGGAATTTACTGCCGGAAATTTGTTTTTTTTTTTGAATTCTCAAAATGGCTGGAATCAATTTTATAAAATGGCGTATGTTTTGTTTGCACGGTTGCAAAGTTTATAAAAAAAGTCTTTTGAAATTCGTATTGAAATTTCAAAAGGATGTAATAGTCCTTGTGATCGATCCTGAAAATTGAAATTTATAAAACGTACCCTCTATGATATTTAATTTAATGTGACGGTTTCAGATTTTCAAAAAGTCCTTAGGATTTTTTTAAAAAAAAAAAAAATATAAATTTTATATTAAAAAAGTCAAACTGGGGATTGAAATTCGTATCGAAATTTCAAAAGGATATAATAGTCCTTGTGATCGATCCTGAAAATTGAAATTTATAAAACATACGCTCTAAGATATTTAATTTGATGTGTCGTTATTAGATTTTCAAAATATCCTCAGGTTTTTTTCAAAAAAAATCATTAATTTTATATCAAAAAAAGTCAAACTGGGGATTGAAATTCGTATCGAAATTTCAAAAGGATATAATAGTCCTTGTGATTGATCCTGGAATTTGAAATTTATACAACGTACGCTATAAGATATTAAATTTAATGTGACGGTTTCATATTTTCAAAATGTCTTTAGGATTTTTTTCAAAAAAAATAATATTAATTTTATATTAAAAAAGTCAAACTGGGGATTGAAATTCGTATCAAAATTTCAAAAGGATATAATAGTCCTTGTGATTGATCCTGAAATTTGAAATTTATACAACGTACGCTCTAAGATATTTATTTTAATGTGTCGTTATTAGATTTTCAAAAAGTCCTTAGGATTTTTTTCAAAAAAAAAATTCATTAAGTTTATAAAAAAAACCCTCAATCTTGAGATTGAAATTCGTATCGAAATTTCAAAAGGATATAATAGTCCTTGTGGTTGATCCTGAAAATTGAAATTTATAAAACGTACGCTCTAAGATATTTATTTTAATGTGTCGTAATTAGATTTTCAAAAAGTCCTTAGGATTTTTTTCAAAAAAAAAATTCATTAAGTTTATAAAAAAAACCCTCAATCTTGAGATTGAAATTCGTATCGAAATTTCAAAATAATATAAAAGTCCTTGTGATTGATCCTGAAAATTGAAATTTATAAAACATACGCTCTATGATATTTAATTTAATGTGACGATTTTAGATTTTCAAAAAATGCTTAGGATTTTTTTCAAAAAAAAAATATAAATTTTATATTAAAAAAGTCAAACTGGGGATTGAAATTCGTATCGAAATTTCAAAATAATATAATAGTCCTTGTGACCGATCCTAAAATTTGAAATTTATACAACATACGCTATAAGATATTTATTTTAATGTGTCGTTATTAGATTTTTAAAAAGTCCTTAGGATTTTTTTCAAAAAAAATTCATTAAGTTTATAAAAAAAACCCTCAATCTTGAGATTGAAATTCGTATCGAAATTTCAAAATGATACGGTGTTGATTTTAATCAATCCTGGAATTCGAAATTTATAAAATAAACGTCCTTACATATCGATTTCAAAAAAACGTTATAAAATTGTCAAAAAGTCGTTAGGATTTTTTTTTCAAAAAAATATTAAGTTTATATGAAAAAAACGTCAAGCTGGGATTTGAAATTCGTATCGAAATTTCAAAAGGATATAATAGTCCTTGTGATCGATCCTGAAATTTGAAATTTATAAAACATACGCTCTAATATATTTATTTTGACGTGACGTTGTTAGATTTTCAAAAAGTCCTTAGGATTTTTTTCAAAAAAACATTATCTTTACATAAACATAAAACTAGGAATTATAACACATATAGAAATTTTAAAAGGATACAATGTTCGTTATGAGTGATCCTTGAAATTGAAATTCATAAAACACACGCCCTAATATATCTATTTTGATATGCTGTTGTTAGATTTTCAAAAAGTCCATAGATAAATTTTCAAAATGTCCTCAGGTTTTTTTCAAATCATTAATTTTATATCAAAAAAAGTCAAACTGGGGATTGAAATTCGTATCGAAATTTCAAAACGATGTAATAGTCCTTGTGATCGATCCTGAAATTTGAAATTTATAAAACATACGCCTTAATATATCTATTTTAATATGACGTTATTAGATTTTCAAAAAGTCTTTAGTATTTTTTTCAAAAAGACATCAAGTTCACATAAACGTTAATCTGAAAATCGAAATTCGCATAGAAAATGAAAAAGGATAATATGCTTGTTATAGGAAATCCTGAGATTTGAAATTTGTAGAACGTACGCCCTAATGTATCTAAATTAATATGTTTTTATTAGATTTTCAAAAAGTCCTTAGAATTTTTTTCCAAAAAATTAAGTTTACATAAACATAAAACTGGAATAAACATAAAATTGGGAATTTAAACACGTATAGAAATTTCAAAAGGATACAATGTTCGTTGTGACTGATCCTGAAATTTGAAATTTATAAAACACACGCCCTAATATATCTATTTTGATATGCTGTTGTTAGATTTTCAAAAAGTCCTTAGATTTTTTTTCAAAAAAAACATTAACTTTATATACACATAAAACTAGGAATTTTAACACATATAGAAATTTCCAAAGGATACAATATTCGTAATAATTGATCCTGAAATTTGAAATTTATAAAACACACGCCCTAATATATCTATTTTGATATGCTGTTGTTAGATTTTCAAAAAGTCTATAGATTTTTTTTAAAAAAAAATATTAACTTCACATAACATAAAACTGGGAATTTAAACACGTATAGAAATTTCCAAAGGATTCAATATTCCTAATAATTGATCCTGAAATTTGAAATTTATAAAACACACGCCCTAATATATCTATTTTGATATGCTGTTGTTAGATTTTTAAAAAATCGTTAGATTTTTTTTAAAAAAATAAATATTAACTTCACATAACATAAAACTGGGAATAGAAACACGTATAGAAATTTCAAAAGGATACAATATTCCTAATAATTGATCCTGAAATTTGAAATATTCAAAATATACACCTTAATATATCTATTTTGATATTCTTTTATTAAATTTTCAAAAATCTAAAAGTTTTTTTTTTAAATAAGAATTAAATTTTCATAAATGTCAAGCTGGGGATTGAAATTTCCAAAGGATAATGTGTTTTTAATAATCGATCCTGACGTTTGAAATTCACAGGACATATACTCAAAAGTATTTATTTCAATGAGATGTTGATATATTTTTTAAAAGGGTTTTAGTTTTTTTTAAAAAAAAAAAATCTTATAAATATTAAGGATCAATACTCGTACAGAGAATTTAAAACAGGACACGACTCGATCGATCCTTGACCTTAAACTCACCGAACATATTATCTCTACACAAATTTATTTAATCTGACACTTAAACGATTTCATTCCAGCACTAAATTCCCATACACGTTCTCTGTTACAGGACTCTCGCGCCTCTTGTACAGGATTACCAAAATGGCCGCCGGATTTATCGCCTGAAGTAATCGTCCCGACAAACATGAAGCTGACACCGTGCCAGTAACATCTCGACAATGATCTCGTTCAACATCGTCGACTTGGCCATCTTCCATCTGATCCTGTTCTCGTGTATCGCGGGTTCGGCGCCGGACGACGAGGTCGCCGGTTCTCCGGTCGCGTCCTACGATAACAGGACGAACCGCCGGATCGTCCGGCGCGAGATCGCGACCGATAACCGCACGAACGGCCACGAGTTCGAGCCGAACGACACGAACAGGAGTTACGAAACGTGGGACCGGGACGAGACCGTCGATCGGTCGAAAGGCCACGAGGCGGTCGGCGGTCCAGGCTGTCAGGACGAGAATCCTATCGATAGGAACTCGACCGAGATGTCGAGGAATGTGACGGGACCGGCCCGTTGGAAATGTCCGGCCGACGAGGACGATTTCCTGACCGGTAACGAGATCCTGACGAACACGACCGATCTGTTCGACGAGGATAACTGCACGAACGACTATTGCCTGCCGCACGACGACTACATGGACATCATCGAGGATTACGTGTTCCCCACGTTCTACGAATGGATCCTGATCACGGCGCACAGCGTCACGTTCATCGTCGGGCTCGTCGGCAACGCGCTCGTGTGTCTGGCCGTCTACAGGAACCACAGCATGAGGAGCGTGACCAACTACTTCATCGTGAATTTGGCAGTAGCGGATTTCATGGTCATTCTGTTCTGTCTGCCGCCGACGGTCATATGGGACGTCACCGAGACGTGGTTCCTGGGCGCGGCGATGTGTAAAGTCATCCTGTATCTGCAGGTCAGGGTCTTTTTTTTTTATTAGTACTAGTTTCAGGGTCTGAATCTATCACAATACTCGATGATTTTACGTTTGATCTTCATGATTTATCCAATCAGATTGACTGGTTAATTGGAACAAAGGTTTTTCCTACCGCTTCTCATTTTGAAAAACATTTCTAGGACTAAATTCAACTCTGGATCAATCTACTACTTTACTCCAATAATTTACATTGAATTTCATGGTTTATCCAAAGATTATTCGATTGGAGACATGATTTTTGAATTTTCTCATTTTGAAAAAAAAATTCTAGGACTAAATTCAACCCTGGATCAATCTACTACTTTGCCCCAATAATTTAAATTGACCTTCATGGTTTATCCAAAGATTAAGTCGATTGGAGACATGATTTTTGAATTTTCTCATTTTGAAAAAAAAAATTCTAGGACTAAATTCAACCCTGGATCAATCTACTCCTCTGCCCCAATAATTTACATTGATTTTCATGGTTTATCAGATCAGATTAAGTCGATTGGAGACATGATTTTTGAATTTTTTCATTTTGAAAAAAAATTCTAGGACTAAATTCAACTCTGGATCAATCTACTAGTCGTCCCCAATAATTTAAATTGACCTTCATGGTTTATCCAAAGATTAAGTCGATTGGAGACATGATTTTTGAATTTTCTCATTTTGAAAAAAAAATTCTAGGACTAAATTCAACCCTGGATCAATCTACTCCTCTGCCCCAATAATTTAAATTGACCTTCATGGTTTATCCAATCAGATTAAGTCGATTGGAGACATGATTTTTGAATTTTCTCATTTTGAAAAAAAAATTCTAGGACTAAATTCAACCCTGGATCAATCTACTACTCTGCCCCAATAATTTACATTGAATTTTATGGTTTATCCAATCAGATTAAGTCAATTGGAGACACGATTTTTGAATTTTCTCATTTTGAAAAAAAATTCTAGGACTAAATTCAACTCTGGATCAATCTACTACTTTGCTCAATAATTTACATTGAATTTTATGCTTTATCCAATCAGATTGGAGATACGATTTTTGAATTGGTTAATTGGAACAAAGGTTTTTCCTACCGCTTCTCATTTTGAAAAAAGTTTCTAGGACTAAATTCAACCCTGGATCAATCTACTACTCTACCCAATAATTTACATTGAATTTCATGGTTTATCAGATCAGATTAAGCCGATTGGAGATACAATTTTTTTCTCTATTCAATTGGAAATTCCTTTTAAATAAATTTTAAAGTTTTTTCCTACCGTTTTTCATTTTTAAAGAAGTTTCTAGGACTAAATACAACTCTGGATCAATGTGCTATTCTACCGTAATAATTTAGATTCATCTTTTTGGTTTACCCAATCAAATATATTAGAGATACCATTTTTTCACCAATCAATTAGATTTTTTTTTTGGAAATTCCTTCTAAATAAATTTCAAAAGTTTTTCCTACTACTATTAATTTTCAGCACTTAATACAACTCTGGATCAATCTATTATTTGACCCCATTCATCCTGGTTGATCCAATTAAATCGATTAAGGATACTTATTTTTCATCAATAAATTAGATTTATTTATTTTTGGAAGAAAATTCGTTCTAAATAAATTTCAAAGGATTTTTCTAGTGCTAGTCATTTTACAAAAAAAGTTTCTGGATCCAAATCCAAATCTGGATCAATCTACTACTACATCTACATCATTTCGGTCCGTCCAATCAGATTAAGTTTTTTACCTGTAAATATTTTTTTTCTCTGCAAATAAATCGATCCTGAATTTATAATTTTTTTTTCTCAAATCGATCCTGATTGATTTACGCTAAAGTCTTGGGAATATCCAGGAAAGTCCTTGGATTTTCGTTAATGTTTCATATGAGGATGAGTTTTAAGGACGTCAGGTCCTTAATAATCAATCCTGAGGGTTGGAATTACCAATAAACGATACTTCAATATATCTTGTTTATTTATGTTTATCATTTCATTTGAAAATCTTGATCCTTTTTCGAAATTTTTGCACCAATTTAGTGGTGATTAAACAGCTTGGTGTTTGGAAGAACTTTGCGTCCGTACGAATTAATCCTGGGGGTTGATATTTGCACAGACGATACTTCAATATATCCTCTTTGTTATATATGAGTGATATGATCTGAAAGTCTTCAGACTTCCTTAGAATTAAATCTCCAATTTGCACCAATTTAGTGGTGATTAAACAGCTTGGTGTTTGGAAGAACTTTGCGTCCGTACGTATTAATCCTGGAGGTTGATATTTGCACAGACGATACTTCAATATATCCTATTTAATATTTATGAATGATATGATCTGAAAGTCTTCAGACTTCCTTAGAATTAAATCTCCAATTTGTTCCAATTCATTCCATTGATGTTTGTAAGGACATTGTGTCCGTGTAAATTCATCCTGACGATTGAAATTCTCACAGGGGATACTTCAATATATTCTGTTTAAAATGAACATACGGTACGATCCGAAAGTCCTTATCCTTTTTCAGGATCGCATCGCGAATTTGTAACCAAAATCAATTGATTGATTAATTATTGAACAGCTTGTTTGGAAGGTACAAATCAATCCTGTGGGTTGAAATCATCACAGATCATACTTCAATATATCCCATTTCATATATAAGTACAGTATGATTAGAAAGTCTTATGAGTTGTTCTGGAATGCGTTTTAATTGTTGTTATCGTCGGTACGGAAGGACACGGTCTCTCGAACGCTCTGTGAATTTAATCCGTTTATTCTTGAAAAATGACACGAATAAATCTCTTTCTCTCTCTCACACACTCTCTCTCTCTCACACACACAGCATATTTAATGGAATCCTCGTAGCGGATTCAATTAAACGATCTCTGGAGCGAGAATCGAACGGCGGACGTCGTCTTCGCAAACGTACAAAGAATTACGACCGCCAAGTCGTCGTCGTTAATCCTTTCATATAATATTAAACTGGTCTGTAATCTATATGGAAGACAGAATGATCCGGCGAGGATCAACTTTTCAACTGTGCGCTCTGTACGCCGAATGCCGTTAGTTAATTTACCACAGTCGTATATTTTCAACAAAAACACACCCTCACCACCTCCACCCCCTGTATACATAAAACACACATATTTAAAGATAGTTTCGAGGATAAACGTCTTCATTATCGGTTGATTTTTTTACGATTGTTCGATTGTCTCGAGAGATAGGAAAAATCCAATCGTACCAATCGAAAGGGCGTTAAATTTAAAATAAAACACGTATAAAAAGTGTCCTCGATCATGTAATTCAGGCCCGTAATAGCTCGTTAATTGAACAAGTTGTTTTTTTTCTAGAGTTTTTGATAATCGCTCGAGTGTTGCGAGAGATGGAATAAATCGAATAACGCCATTCGAAAGAATATTAAATTTTGTACTGAAATACTTGTAGAGTTTAATTTGATCAATCAAATTTAGGCCCGTAATCGTTTTTTTCCTCTCCAAAAAAATAATCGACAGATTTGAAAATATGTGTTGAGTTGTTTGAGAAAATTTCCAATTAGTTAACCGTTTTAAGAGGTGGAAAAAAATACTGAACAGTGTTGGAAAAAGGACTAAAGTTAGTATAGAATTTATGTGAATTTTAATTGGGGTTAATTGAATACAGACCCGGAATTAATTTCCAAAAAATGTACATAAAAACAGATTTAATGAATTTATGTTGAGTTGCTTAAGAAAATTCGCAATTACTCAAGTAATTTCAAAGATGGAACAAATTGCTAAACACCATTTGAAAGAAGGGTAAATTCTGTATAAAACCCATGTAAATTCCAATCTGGGTTAATTAGATATGGACCTGGAATTAATTTCCAAAAAAAAATATTTATATAAAAACAGATTTAATGAATTCATTTGCAGTTGTTTCAAAAAATTCCCAATTACTCAAATGTTGTAAGAGATGGAACAAATTGCTAAACACCATTCGAAAGAAGATTAAATTCTCTACAAAATCCATGTGAATTTCAATCTGGGTAAATTAAATACAGACCAGGAATTAATTTCCAAAAAAAATATTTACTAAATAAAAACAGATTTAATGAATTTATTTTTAGTTGCTTGAGAAAATTCCCAATTACTCAATTATTTTCAAAGATGGAACAAATTGCTAAACACCATTCGAAAGACGATTAAATTCTCTATAAAACCCATATAACTTTCAATCTAGGTTAATTAAATACAGACCTGAAATTAATTTCCAAAAAAAAAAATATTTACATAAAAACTGATTTAATGAATTTAATTTTAGTTGCTTGAGAAAATTCCCAATTACTCAATTATTTTCAAAGATAGGACAAATTGCTAAACACCATTCGAAAGAAGATTAAATTCTGTATAAAACCCATGTAAATTTCAATCTGGGTTAATTAGGTATGGACCTGGAATTAATTTCCAAAAAAAAAAATATTTACATAAAAACTGATTTAATGAATTTGTTTTGAGTTGCTTGAGAAAATTCCCAATAACTCAAGTATTTCAAAAGATGGAACAAATTTCTAAACACCATTCGAAAGAAGATTTAATTCTGTATAAAACTCATATGAATTTTAATCTGGATTAATTGAATAAAATCCTGGAATTAATTTCCAAAAAAAAAAATATTTACATAAAAACTGATTTAATCAACTTGTGTTGAGTTGTTTGAGAAAATTCTCAATTACTCAATTATTTTCAAAGATAGGACAAATTGCTAAACACCATTCGAAAGAAGATTAAATTCTGTATAAAACTCATATGAATTTCAATCTGGATTAATTGAATAAAATCCTGGAATTAATTTCCAAAAAAAAAATATTTACACAAAAACTGATTTAATGAATTTGTTTTGAGTTGCTTGAGAAAATTCCCAATTACTCAATTATTTTCAAAGATGGAACAAATTGCTAAACACCATTCGAAAGAAGGATAAATTCTGTATAAAACTCATATGAATTTTAATCTGGATTAATTTAATAAAAACCTAGAATTAATTTCCAAGAAAAAAATATTTACACAAAAACTGATCATCCAATTTATTTCACGATTGCTTGAGAAAATTCCCCATGTTTTTCAATTATTTTCAAAGATTTTTTATACAATTGTTAAACATCATTCGAAAATAACAAAATTTTCATCGAAGAACATGCGATTGTGTCTGCAATGCAGGCCCGAAATGAATTTCCCCGAAAATAAATATTCGAGTTGATTCGAAACAATGTATGTAGAGTTATTTAAAGATTCAAAGCACGCGATTACTGCAAGGGACGGAGGTTTCCCACCCCCGACCCTCCACGTCACTCATAAATCATTCCCAATCCCCGAATCTGATTCCATCGAACCTCCATCTCGTACATCCCGAATTAATAAACCTGATCTCGAGTTATGAAATTGATTTAACATCGACTTTTTTCATCTGCAGAGCTTTTATTGTCGTACGAATTTAATGAGATCGTTGTAAAAGCACTGTTACGAAAAAAGATATTTGAATAAGACGGGTGCATCGTCTTTCAGTTCATTAGCCGCGCGGTCCTTTGACACGGGATCGTACTCGGGCGAGCTTTCGAACGAAATGTACAGAGATAAATGGAAATATCGTATTAATATTATTATCTAGTCGTTTGTGATACGGACGGAAAGCTCGTCAAAGTGGAAGTCAGACGAGCTTTTATGGAAGAGCATAACGGACGGGCCGGATGCGAACTCTCGGACCGACGGCGGATTCTTTTTCATGTCGTTGTGACGAATCGTTATTATATTAGAACACAAAAAGCTCGAGTGGCTCTCATCCAAGATTCCTCACACGATAATTGAAAGTAGTTTCCATGTTTTTCTTTTACCAGACATTTTTTATACAATACGTTTCGAATCCACGGAAATAACAACGAATTTCATCGAGAGAAAAGCTTGAGCTTTTCTAGGACTGAAAAACAGGTGGTTTGAAAAATTCATTAAAATTTTTCACAAGAGACAATGATTTATAATTAAAATGTCTATCCGGTGTTTTCGGGCCGATTTAATCCAAGACCCGGGCACGTTTCGTTTTTCTTTAAATTGAAAATCAAGTGTAAAGAAAATTTACCATTCTTGACTCAGAGCTTTTATCAATTACTCGATTTTGGTGAGAGGTAACTCCGTTTCAAGGACACCATTCGAAAGAGGATTAAATTTCGATTAAATTCCATGGAAATTCCAATCGTATATTTCAAACACAGACCCGTACTGATTTATCAAAAAAAATGTATGATTTTTAAAATCTATGCCAAAATCATCGATCGAGCTTTAGTCGATAATTCGATTTCTGTAGAAAATTATTTTATTTATGATATGTCGTTTGAAAGAGGGTTAAATTGTGATCAAATTTCATATAAGTTAAAATCGTGTAGATTGAATACAGACCCGTACTGATTTTTCTAAAAAAAACTGGTTTGAAAAATCGATATTAAAATTGTAAACGAAATTTTATGCCAATTACTCAATTTCTGTGAAAGATATTTTTTTTCCAAGTACACCATTGAAAAGAGGACTAAATTTTCATTCAAATGTTTTAAAATTTCAATCGAGTGAATTAAATACAGACCCGTACTGATTTTTTTTTGAAAATATGATTTTAAAAATTGATATGGAATTTATGTATGGAGCTTTATGCCAATTACTCAATTTCTAAAAAAGATAATTTTATTTCAATCACACCAATCGAAAGAGGACTAAATTGTGAGTCAAAAACGTCTAAATTTCAATCGAGTAAATTAAATACAGACCCGTACTGATTTTTTTTTTAAAAATATGATTTTAAAAATTGATATGGAATTTATATATGGAGCTTTATGCCAATTACTCAATTTCTAAAAAAGATAATTTTATTTCAATCACACCAATCGAAAGAGGACTAAATTGTGAGTCAAAAACGTCTAAATTTCAATCGAATGAATTAAATACAGACCCGTACTGATTTTTTTAAAAAAAATATGATTTTAAAAATTGATATGGAATTTATATATGGAGCTTTATCCCGATTATTAAATTTCTATAAAAGATCCATTTTTTTAAACCACAAATCGTTAAAAATTCCATACAGGCCCGTACCGATTTTACAGGAAAAAAAAACCGGTCCGTTTCAAGAAATTGAATTTTTCCAAAAAAAAAAAAACGTAATGTTTTAATCGACCGACGTCCTGTCAAATAATTAACTAGATAAACCTGTGCACGAGGTTCCTGATAACTCTTCCCACTTCCCACCCCACCCACCCACCCAAAAAAAATATAAACACGGCCATCAATCGTAAACGGCCGGACGCGAACCGACGCACTCCGCTTTAATTGAAACGAAAATCGGTCCGATTTATAAATGATTACACGCGTGTCCATTTTTCAAAATTACCTGTACATTATTTCTATCGGTGTTTTTTTTCACCACCCCACCCGAAAAAAAACTACCACATACATAAAACATACGGTGATTAAGGACGATTCGTCGGGGATGAGGTCGGGGGTTGTTTCTACGAGTGATCTATTACGAAATGACGGATCGAGTTTAATGGCCGTTTATCAATTCGGATGGTAAATGTAGACAGATTAATAAATAAATGCGTTTTGAAGGAGCGCTCGTTCGCGCGAGGGGGTGGGGGTGGGACGATAACGGCCCGTTTCAGTCGAATTTCAGTTCGTGCGGAATATCAGTTACATGTTTTTTTAAAAAAACCGAATGTCCTTTTGATCATCGACGGATTTTCCATCCGACAAACAGTCCATCGGCACAGATCTTTGTGGCAGAGGGTTGTTTTTATTCGATAATTGTTACGGATTGAATCAAATCTGTATCCGGTTAAAGTAGTGTAGAGTCATGTCTCATTGTGGGTTATCAAATTTTTTTTAACACAAAAAAACGATCAAGGTCATGACAGGGGTTGGAATTTCGTTACAACTTTTCAATCGACTCCAGTATCTTTTTATGGAATTGTAACGATTTTTGAATTCCTGATAACGGTTGATAAATTTGAGTAGCGTTATTCGAAATGGCACTAAAATATGAGTTTTTGATTGAAAAAATTCGACAGGGTTGAAATAAGATTTCAAATTAGAAATATATTTGGATATGAATGTTGAATGGGTTTGGTTTTGGGACGATTACTGATTTTCTGTGGAAGATAGGGAGATTTAAATTACATCATTGGAAAGAGCAGGAAATTTTCTTTGGGGTGGATATAATTTTGGTTCGAAATAATATCATGGGCGCCCGTAGTGATTTTTTTTCTAAAAAAATGTTTATTATAAGGAAAAATAGTTATTGTGGAATCCAAACGATTATTCCATTCCAGTGGACAATTAGTAAATTTGAGTAGTATTACTCTAAATAGTACTAATTTTTTTTCTTAAACAGTTCTGAGTTTATACTAGAAAAAATTTTACAGGGTTGTAATAAGATTTCAAATTAGAAATATATTTGTCTGGATATGAATGTTGAATGGGTTTGGTTTTGGAACGATTACTGATTTTCTGTGGAAGATAGGAAAATTTCAATTATATCACTGGAAAGAGCAGGAAATTTTCTTTAGGAAAAATGTCACTTTTGTTCAAAATAACATCATGGGCGTTCGTAGTGATTTTTTTTCTAAAAAAATGTTTATTATAAAAAGAAATAATTATTGTGGAATTTAAATGAATACTCAATTCCTGAAACCGATTGATAATTTGAGTAGTATTACTCTAAATAGTACTAATTTTTTTTCTTAGACAGTTCTGAGTTTATACTAGAAAAAAATTCACAGGGTTGTGATAAAATTTCAAATTATAAATATATTTTTCTGGATATGAATATTGAATGGGTTTGGTTTTGGGACGATTATTGATTTTCTGTGGAAGATGAGAAAATTTCAATTATATCATTTGAAAGAGCAGGCAATTTTCTTTAGGAAAAATGTCACTTTCGTCCAAAATAATATCATGGGCGTTCGTATTGATTTTTTTTCTAAAAAAATGTTTATTGTAGAAAAAAGAGTTATTGTGGAATTCAAACGATTACTCAATTCCTGAAACCGATTGATAATTTGAGTAGTATTACTCTAAATAGTACTAATTTTTTTCCTTAAACAGTTCTGAGTTTATACTAGAAAAAATTCCACAGGGCTGTAATAAGATTTCAAATTAGAAATATATTTGTCTGGATATGAATGTTGAATGGGTTTGGTTTTGGGACGATTACTGATTTTCTGTGGAAGATGGGAAAATTTCAATTATATCATTTGAAAGAGCAGGAAATTTTCTTTAGGAAAAATGTCACTTTTGTTCAAAATAATATCATGGGCGTTCGTAGTGATTTTTTTTCTAAAAAAATGTTTGTTGTAGGAAAAAAGAGTTATTGTGGAATTCAAACGATTACTCAATTCCTGATAACGATTGATAAATTTGAGGAGATTTATTCGAAATAGCCCTAAATTTAATCCTGAAAAATTATGAGTTATTGATAGAGAAAAAAATTCCACGGGGCTGTAATAAGATCTCAAATTAAAAATACATTTGTCTCTAAATAAATGTTGATTGAGTTTGGTTTTGGGACAATTATTGAATTTCTGCGAGAGATGGGAAAATTTAAATTATACCATTCGAAAGAGCAGAAAATTTTCTTTAAATTCGATTTAATTTTCATCTTCAATAATATCATGGACACTCGTAGTGATTTTTTTTCTAAAAAAACAATTATTGTGGAATTCAAACGATTATTCCATTCCATTAGCAAATTTAAGTACCATTACTAAAAACAGTACTAAATTCAACTCCAAGCAGTAACAAGTATATGCTTACGATAAATTCCACAGGACCGTAATAAGTAATCAAATCAAAACTGGGTTAAATTCGAAATTTCGTGTTTTCAGTTTTGGTCCGATTGATGATTTCCTATCAGAGATGGAACAATATAAATCACACCATTCGAAAGACCATCAAGTTTACTTTAAGCAAGATACGATTTTTTTTTAAAAAAAAATCAGTACAGTGTTTGGTGATTTTTTCAAAAATCAAAATAGGAAAAGCTCGATCGATGGTTGTGGAATTGGATCAGAGTGGAATTTTTCGAAAAAGCATCAAGACAATACGAGCGTAATAAGATTTCGAATCCAAACCGGGTTAAGTTCGAAATCGAGCATTTTGTGGTTTTCAGTAGTAGAGAAAAAAAAACACCCCCATAGTCGATAATCCCTATCGACGTTCGTTCATATATTCCTCGTTTTTCAATCTGATTTCTGTCCATCTTCCCGTACGGCGATAAATCACGTACACCGAACTCCAATCAAAACATTGTAAATTATATCGGAACGTTGTTGAAATGTCAAAAGAATCTCATAGAGGATATGACCGCGCGGCACAATAACCCTCTTCAAACATTTATCTGACAGCATTAATCACAAGTCCATAAATATATCATAAATCCTTTCTGCGGCCGTACATTACACACACACACACATGTATATATGTTTCGAATGATACACGTGTGTGTGTAAAAACAGCTCGACTGCATTCAAAAGAAAGGATTTATTACCCCATCGAGGATAAACTGCGTGTCAAATGAACAGGCAGGCGAAGGAAGGAAGGGAAGAAAAAAATTCTCGCGCCCCTCACTTGCCGGTGTGTGCGTCACGACGATAAGCCGCCGCGCGTTTGATTGATTCGGATTTAATCCTTGCGCCGAAGTGGTTTCAGCGGTTTTATTCCCATCGCGGCGTCGTACACACTCATTAATTAATGGGTGTCACGCGCGTCGTCATCTGGACATTTGTATGTATACACGAAACGGAGGAATTGGCTTCTCTCGTGCGAAACAGGACACGGATTTCAATCGTGTTATTTATGTGGAATTTCCATACACACCGAATCATCGAAGTTACGAATCGAGTCTGGAATTCGTTCGAGGGGGGTGGAGGGGATTACACGTTTTTTTTCAATTTCCCAGATGAGATTTTTTCAATTTCCTAGTTGAGATTTTTTTTTCAATTTTTATTAAAAAAAATTCCACTGATCGAATTTGTGTATCAAATTATTTTTTTTTTGAGAATTTTACAGATAATTCAATGTCCTTTCATGTCCTCTACTCGTTTTTTATCAGCACGGTGAAATTTTTAGCCAATTTGTATAGAAAATAAAAATTGGGTAAAACAGATAATAAAATATGTACATTTACTAAAATTATTCCACAAGTCGTATCTGATCTCCAAATGAAATATAATTTGGAAATGTTACAGATAATTCAATGTCCTTTCATGTCCTCTACTCGTTTTTCATTTCCTGCTTAAGATTTGTATCTAATTTGGAAATAGACAGTCAAGTGAATTTCACAATTAATCAACTATGTACACTTTTTACTAAATAAATTCCACAGACCGTATTTATCTTCCAAACAAATTACATTTTTGAAATAATACAGTTATATTAATGTCATTCGATATTTCTTACTCATTTTTTATTTGCTGCTTAAGATTTGTATTTAATTTTGAAATAAACTGTCAAGTGAAATTCACAATAATTCATTTATATACATTTTTTTAATAAAAAATTCCACATACCGGTTTTATCTTCTAAACAAATTACAATTTTGGAATTTTATAGTTACATTAATGCCCTTTGATATTCTGTACTTATTTTGTATTTTCTGTCTGAGACTTCTATCTAATTTTCCAAAAAATTGCCAAGTGAATTTGACAATTAATTATTTATATACACTTTTTACTAAACAAATTCCACAAGCCGTATTTATCTTCCAAACAAATTACAATTTTGGAATTTTACAGGTACTTTAATGCCCTTTGATATTCCGTACTCATTTTTTATTTCCTACTTAAGACGTATATTTAATTTGGAGACAAATTATCTATTGAAGTTAACAATAATTCATTTATATACACTTTTTTTTGAAAAAAATTCCACAAGCCGTATTTATCTTCCAAACAAATTACAATTTTGGAATTTCACAGTTACATTAATGCCCTTTGATATTCTGTACTTATTTTGTATTTTCTGTCTGAGACTTCTATCTAATTTTTCAATAAATTGCCAAGTGAATTTGACAATTAATTATTTATATACAATTTTTACTAAAAAAATTCCACAAGCCGTATTTATCTTCCAAACAAATTACAATTTTGGAATTTTACAGGTACTTTAATGCCCTTTGATATTCCGTACTCATTTTTTATTTTCTACTTAAGACTTCTATCTAATTTGGAAATAAACAGTCAAGTGAATTTTACAATTACTTATTTATATACACTTTTTACTAAAAAAATTCCACAGATCGTATTTATCTTCCAAACAAATTACAATTTTGGAATTTTACAGTTACATTAATACCCTTAATTATTCCGTACTCATTTTTAATTTGCTGCCTAAGACTTTTATCTAATTTTCCAATAAATTGCCAAGTGAATTTGATAATTAATTATTTATATACACTTTTTACTAAACAAATTCCACAAGCCGTATTTATCTTCCAAACTAATTACAATTTTGGAATTTCACAGTTACATTAATGCCCTTTGATATTCTGTACTCATTTTGTATTTTCTATCTGAGACTTCTATTTAATTTTCCAAAAAATTGCCAAGTGAATTTGACAATTAATTATTTATATACACTTTTTACTAAACAAATTCCACAAGCCGTATTTATCTTCCAAACAAATTACAATTTTGGAATTTCACAGTTACATTAATGCTCTCTGATATTCTGTACTCATTTTGTATTTTCTATCTGAGACTTCTATCTAATTTTCCAAAAAATTGCCAATTAATTATTTATATACACTTTTTACCAAAAAAAATTCCACAAGCCGTATTCATCTTCCAAACAAATTACAATTTTGGAATTTCACAGTTACATTAATGCCCTTTGATATTCTGTACTTATTTTGTATTTTCTGTCTGAGACTTCTATTTAATTTTCCAATAAATTTCCAAGTGAATTTGACAATTAATTATTTATATACACTTTTACTAAAAAAATTCCACAGACCGTATTTTTCTTCCAAACAAATTACAATTTTGGAATATTACAGTTACATCAATTCCCTTTGAAGTTATGTACTTATTATCTATTTCCTGATTAAGAGTTTTGTGCAATTTATAAATAAATTGTCAAGTGAATTCGATAACTAATTATTTATATACACTTTTTACTGAAAAAAATTCCACACGTCGTATTTATCATTGAAAATAAAAACGGTTTATGGAAAATATACACAACTCAATGCCATTCGATACGCTTTATTTATTTATCATTCTCGAACAACGAGTATCCTTGTATCACTTTAAAAAAATCGAAAATAGCAACACTACTTAATATCACATTGAATCTTTTTTTCTTTTTTCTTCCTCGCAGTCTCTATTTATATATTTATATGTATATATATATATATATATATATATATATATATATATCGTATATATATATATATATATATATATATATAAACATATGTGTGTAAATAAATAAATAAATATAAAAAAACGTGTATGAATTTATATCAGAGTTTTTGTGTGAGGAAAAAAATAGCCCAGGGATAGATAAATATTTGTACGCAGATTTGAAACGACATATTGAATAAATGCTCATATGAAGTCACACACACACACACAAATATATATATATACATAATGTGTGTATAAAAGATATGTTTTATCTAAGAGTATTGATGTTTTATTGCACATAAACATTTTTATTGTCGATTTGTCCGTCGATATTCGTTTCTCGAAACCGTTTACAGCAGCACTTAACATTCAATTATACACGTGTTGACATACGTTCCGCAAATATTTATCATATCTCGTGGCAGCGACGATTTTTATTAGTTTACATTACACGGTCTTCGGCTCGGCTTCCTCCACGTACCGATTTTTTTCCCTCATCGGCATCGATCATTCGTCGGCTCGAGCTCCGAATGCACTTTATGTATTTTTAATCCGACACGGATTCGTCGATAAACATGTCCGCGTTCCTACTCCCCCTCGTGTCCCGCGCGCGATTAACTTTTTTCTATTTTTTCTCTTTTAATCGCCACTTTAAACAAACAGACCAGTGCTGTGATCTTCGGACGGGCAATCTGCGTCGGATGGTTTTTTTCACCGAGCTCGGTTACGAGCAATTAACACTCTGGGGAATCGTTTTATGTGCGATCTGGACGAGACGCGCGATGGTCGTTTGTGGTCGGAGATGTTCAACAACAATCAAATACTAATACTGCGTTTTATGTGTTCGAGAATTGTATACGAGAATGATTGAATCTGGTTTGGTCGAGATTCTCGTGTTTGTTTGATTGAAATTCACGATTTTTCAAAACTGGATATCCAGATTTTGAATTTTTTAAAAAAAAAATCATTACGAATTTGGATTTGTGATTGAAACTGAATTTGAAAATTTGTTTGTTTGATTGAAATTCACGATTTTTCAAAAACTGGATATCGAGATTTTGAAATGTTTTTTTTTTTAGAAAAAAAAATCATTACGAATTTGAATTTGTGACTGAAACTGGATTTGAAAATTTGTTTGTTTAATTGAAATTCACGATTTTTCAAAACTGGATATCGAGATTTTGAAATGGTTTTTTTTTAAAAAAAAAATCATTACGAATTTGAATTTGTGATTGAAACTGGATTTGAAAATTTGTTTGTTTAATTGAAATTCACGATTTTTCAAAAACTGGATATCGAGATTTTGAAATGTTTTTTTTTTTAAAAAAAATCATTAAGAATTTGAATTTGTGATTGAAACTGGATTTGAAAATTTGTTTGCTTAATTGAAATTCACGATTTTTCAAAAACTGGATATCGAGATTTTGAAATGTTTTTTTTTTTAAAAAAAATCATTACGAATTGGAATTTGTGACTGAAACTGGATTTGAAAATTTATTTGTTTAATTGAAATTCTCGATTTTTCAAAACTGGATATCGAGATTTTGAAATGTTTTTTTTTTTAAAAAAAAAATCATTACGAATTTGAATTTGTGACTGAAACTGAATTTGAAAATTTGTTTGTTTAATTGAAATTCTCGATTTTTCAAAACTGGATATCGAGATTTTGAAATGTTTTTTTTTTTTTTAGAAAAAAAATCATTACGAATTTGAATTTGTGACTGAAACTGCATTTGAAAATTTATTTGTTTAATTGAAATTCACGATTTTTAAAAACTGGATATTGAGATTTTGAAATTTATTTTTTTTTAAAAAAAATATTACGAATTTGGATTTGATATTTTTTAATAGAGTCGATCGCTTTTTTCCTTTTAAGAATTTAAAAAAAAAGTAATTTATAAGATCGGATTTGGCTCTGAAAAATTCAGTTCATAAAATTGAAATTTATTCGCAGTTCGATCCAAAAAATCAGTATTTGATAAAATTCTACAAATTAATTCAGTATTAAATTTCTTAAAACAGATTTTTTTTAAAAAAATCCAGTACGGATCTGAATTAAATCCTCATATGTACCTCAATTAAAATTTAACCCTCTTTCGAATGGTGGTCTTTTAAAAAAAATTATCTTTTATGAAAATTCAATAATTGACTTAAAACTTTACAAATAAATTCAATATTAAATTTCTTAAAACAGATTTTTTCCAAAAAAATCCAATACGGACCTGAATTAAATCCTCATATATATCCTAATTAAAATTCAACCCTCTTTCGAATGGTGGTCTTTTAAAAAAAATTATCTTTTATGAAAATTCAATAATTGACTTAAAACTTGACAAATAAATTCAATATTAAATTTCTTAAAACAGATTTTTTTCTAAAAAAATCCAGTACGGACCTGAATTAAATCTTCATATACGCCCTAATTAAAATTCAACCCTCTTTCGAATGGCGGTCTTTGAAAAAAATTATCTTTTATAAAAATTCAATAATTGACTTAAAACTTGACAAATAAATTCAATATTAAATTTCTTAAAACAGATTTTTTTAAAAAAATCCAATACGGACCTGAATTAAATCTTCATATGTGCCTTAATTAAAATTCAACCCTCTTTCGAATGGTGGTCTTTTAAAAAAAATTATCTTTTATGAAAATTCAATAATTGACTTAAAAGTTTACAAATAAATTCAATATTAAATTTCTTAAAATAGATTTAAAAAAAACAGTACGGACCTGAATTTAATCCTTATAATGTACTCTAATTATAATTTAACCCTCTTTCGAATGTCGTACTTTGAAAAAAAGTTATTTTCAATGAAAATTCAGTAATCAAAATAAAACTTTATAAATAAATTAAATATTAAATTTCTTAAAACAGATTTTTTTGAAAAAACCAGTACGGACCTGAATTCAATTCTCACATTTCTTCTAATTAAAATTTAACCCTCTTTCGAATGATTTACTTTAAACAAAGTTATCTTTTATGAAAATTCAGTAATCGACATAAATCTTCACGCATGACTCCAATATCAAATTTCTTGGAAGAGACATTTCTTTTTTGAAAAATCAACACGGACCTGTATTTATTCCACAAGATCGAAATACACATTTACATTGATTCAAATTTAACCCTCTTTTGAATGACGTACTTAAAAAAAAGTTATCTTCTATGAAAACTCAGTAATCGAAATAAAACTTAAATATTAAATTTCTTAAAACAGATTTTTTTGAAAAAAAAACAGTACGGACCTGAATTCAATCCTCACATCTCTTTTAATTAAAATTTAACCCTCTTTCGAACGACGTACTCCAAAATACAATCATCTTTTAGAAACATTGAGTAAGCGACATAAAACTCCTCGAGGTCTTTGAAACGGACATTTTTTTCCAAAAAAAAAAATTGATACGGTCCTGAATTTAAATTCGTGTGCGGTCCAATTGAAATTTGATCTTCTCTCGAATGAATTCCGCTTCGTTTCAATAAAACTTATAATTGGGTCAACGTCCAATCATCGAAAATGATTTTACTCGATGTGGAAATGAACATCCAGGTCTTTAGCAAAATCTTCCAGACCTCACTTCAGCCATATAAAAGATAAAAGATGGATATGTAACGACGCCGAGTTACCTACGAAGTTCCAGACTTGATTCCAGTTTGGGAAATAGAAACGACCGGTCGAGTGGTTTCTCTCGAAGGGAGGGGGTGTGAAACGAAACCACCGATCATCCGGAATGCGGTGCGACTGTTCCGATCGTCGCTCAGATCCGTTGTCGATATGTCCACAAACGAGCTTTAATGAGCTTTCGAAACCGGCGCGCAGATAGAGCACGTGGATCCGCAAGAAAAAGGGGTTGAAAAAGGCGTCGCGGCGGCGTTTAATATCCACCATCGGCGCGCCGAAACACAATTTATGATTTGTTTGATGTACAAAAGCGCCGACGTATTTAATAACGACGCGACTCGATTGTGTTTTTTTACGCACGAAAGCTCCGGGGGGATGAAGAACGGGCGGTGGGTGGGAAAAAATAATACACGTTTTGAAACCCGAATTCAACTTACTGTAAACAAGTAATTAATGTGAAACGTTTAATGAACGCCGTAAAGGGCGGATGTGGAAAAAAGACATCGACCCTTGTACGAAAGAAAATTAACTCGAACGCGCGGGGGTTGGGAATATTTATATCAACGTGCGTGCGTGTGTGTGGGCGATAGACCGGTCGGTCGGTCGGTCAGACAAAAAAAAACGCATATAATTCGATGAACAAGAATGGACGGGGGATGATGACGTATCCGTCGAGGGTTAAAGTTACCCTAGGTTTTTTTGCGACGCAACAGGATAATCGTTTTCGTGCGGGCTCGTTTATTAGGTCGGTCGTGCGACAGGGGTGGGATCGATCGACGGTTTCGTGAGGGGGTTGTTGTACGGAATTAGGACAATCGGTCGTTTTCGAATACAATTCAAGAAAAATATGTACGGAAGTGATCAATTTTTTTTATCCTCGACCAACGGGTGGTTTATTTAGGGGATGAGAATGAAAATAAGTGTTTTTGGTATTTTTTTGAATAGAAATTCGATTGAGGGATGGAACAATACTTGGACTTTGATCCAATTGAACTATATATATTTCTCTATAAACTAGTATAGTTGCAAGTTTCCATTTCAATAAACTACCCCCGTGGTGATTTTTTAAAAATCTCACAACGAATAATCGTTTAAGTAACAAAAACCACAATTTCTCAAATATTTGATTAAAATTAAATACAGATTATTATATTATATACTTTTGATTATAATCTGGCATAATCTCAAAGTCCTATTTTAATAACTACCCCCGTGACGATTTTTCAAAATATCATAACGAATAATCGTTTAAATATTTAAAACAATTCTTGATTCCTGACCAGATTCCTCAACAATTATGAATATTTCATTCGAAAAAAATACAGAACATTATTTTATATACTTTCAGTTATAATCTGGCATAATCTCAAAGTCCTATTTCAATAACTACCCCCGTGACGATTTTTCAAAATCTCATAACGAATAATCGTTTAAATATTTAAAACAATTCTTGATTCCTGACCAGATTTCTCAACAATTATGAATATTTCATTCGAAAAAAATACAGAACATTATTTTATATACTTTCGATTATAATCCGGCATAATCTCAAAGTCCTATTTCAATAACTACCCCCGTGACGATTTTTCAAAATATCATAACGAATAATCGTTTAAATATTTAAAACAATTCTTGATTCCTGATCAGATTCCTCAACAATTATAAATATTTCATTCGAAAAAAATACAGAACATTATTTTATATACTTTCAGTTATAATCTGGTATAATCTCAAAGTCCTATTTCAATAACTACCCCCGTGACGATTTTTCAAAAACTCATAACGAATAATCGTTTAAATATTTAAAACAATTCTTGATTCTTGACAAGATTCCTCAACAATTATGAATATTTTATTCGAAAAAAATACAGAACATTATTTTATATACTTTTGGTTATATTCTGGCTTAATCTCAAAGTTCTATTTCAATAACTACCCCCGTGGCGATTTTTCCAAAAAAAATCTATACAAGTTATCAATTGAAAATGACGAATAAAGATTGGTAACATCTGGTCAAATTTCTTGAAAATTCCATACATTTGAAATAAAATATATAAGGATCAATAAACTACAGACCTTTCTCTATAACCTGCCCCAGTTTCAATTTATTATTTTTAATAATCATCCCCTTGGCGATATTTCAAAGTCGTTATTAAACGAATTCAACTAAGACACGAATTATGAATATTGGTATCTGGCCTAATTTTCAATAACTCTTAATTTAAATAAAAAAATATATAGACCACATCAAACTACATACTTTTCTGTACAATTCAACCCAATTTCAAGTTTTTATTTCAATAACTACCCCCGTGACGATTTTTCAAATTTATCAGAACGAATTCAACTAAGAAACTAAATACGATTTTTACATCTGACCCGATTTGTCCACAATCTTGAACAATTAATAAAAAATTTGTACACCATATTAAACTAATTACTTTTGTTTACAATTTACCCTAGTTTCAAGTTGGTATTTTAATAACTACCCCCGTGACGATTTTTCAAAATCATTAAAATGACTTCAATGAATAAAACGAATTATGATTGTTATCATTTGACTCAATTACTCAAAAAGTCTTAACAATTAATTTAAAAAATTGTATATAAAATCAAACTATATGCTTTTTTATATACTTTACCCTAGTTTGAAATTTTTATTTCAATAACAACCCCCGTGAAGATTTTTCATATTTCTCAAAACGAATTCGAGTAATGAAGAAATTACAATTGTTGACTTCTGACCCGATTCCTCAAAATCTTTTAATTAAAATATGTACCACATTCGAATTATATACAATTATGTATCATGGTTTCAAATTTTTATTTCAAAACTACCCCATGACGATTTTTCAAATTTTTCACAACGAATTCACTAAGAAACGAGTTATAGGGTTGAATTTGTCCCGATTCCTCAACTTTGAAAAACAATTAATAAAAAATGTACACCAGATTAAATTAATAATTCTATGATTTTCCATGACGAATTTTTTACCCTCGTGACGATTTTTCAAATTTCTCAAAACGAATTCAACTAATGAAAAAATTACAATTGTTGACTTCTGGTCTGATTCCTCAACAATCTTGAACAATTAATAAAAAATATGTACATCACATTAAATTACATACTTTCTTATATTATGTATCATGGTTTCAAATTTTTATTTCAATAACTACCCCCGTGACGATTTTTCAAATTTTTCACAATATCAATAAGAAACGAGTACGAGGGTGACCCGATTCCTCAACTTTGAAAAACAATTAATAAAAAATATCTACACCAGATTAAATTACATACTTTCTTATATTATGTATCATGGTTTCAAATTTTTATTTTAATAACTACCCCCGTGACGATTTTTCAAATTTTTCACAACGAATTCGACTTAGAAACGAGTTACGAGGGTTGAATTTGTTCCGATTCCTCAACTTTAAAAAACAATTAATAAAAAATATGTACACCACATTAAACTACATACTTTATTCTATGATTTACCAAGGTTTCAAATTTTTATTTTATTAACTACCCCCGTGACGATTTTTCAAATTTATTAAAACGAATTCAACTAATGAAAAAATTACAATTGTTGACTTCTGGTCTGATTCCTCAACAATCTTGAACAATTAATAAAAAATATGTACATCACATTAAATTATATACTTTTTTCTATGATGTATCATGGTTTCAAATTTTTATTTCAATAACTACCCCCGTGACGATTTTTCAAATTTTTCACAACGAATTCGACTAAGAAACGAGTTACGAGGGTTGAATTTTGTTCCGATTCCTCAACAATCCAAAACAATTAATAAAAAATATGTACATCACATTAAATTATATACTTTTTTCTATGATGTATCATGGTTTCAAATTGTTATGTCAATAACTAC
The DNA here is from genome assembly GCA_029203775.1 of Neoneuromus ignobilis. Lineage (NCBI taxonomy): Eukaryota > Metazoa > Arthropoda > Insecta > Megaloptera > Corydalidae > Neoneuromus > Neoneuromus ignobilis. The sequence goes on from CP092098.1 coordinate 375,734, forward strand.
CCCCGTGACAATATTTCAAATTTTTCACAACGAATTCGACTAAGAAACGAGTTACGAGGGTTGAATTTGTTCCGATTCCTCAACTTTAAAAAACAATTAATAAAAAATATGTACACCAAATTAAACTACATACTTTATTCTATAATTTGCCATGGTTTCAAATTTTTATTTCAATAACTACCCCCGTGATGATTTTTCAACTTTATTAAAACGAATTCGACTAATGAAAAAATTACAGTTTTTGACTTCTGGTCTGATTCCTCAACAATCTTGAACAATTAATAAAAAATATGTACATCACATTAAATTACATACTTTCTTATATTATGTATCATGGTTTTAATTTTTTATTTCAATAACTACCCCCGTGACGATTTTTCAACTTTATTAAAACGAATTCGACTAATGAAAAATTACAATTTTTGACAATCTGGTCTGATTCCTCAACAATCTTGAACAATTAATAAAAAATATGTACATCACATTAAATTACATACTTTCTTATATTATGTATCATGGTTTCAAATTTTTATTTTAATAACTACCCCCGTGACGATTTTTCAAATTTTTCACAACGAATTCGACTAAGAAACGAGTTACGAGGGTTGAATTTTGTTCCGATTCCTCAACAATCCAAAACAATTAATAAAAAATATGTATACTACATTAAACTACATACTTCATTCTATGATTTACCAAGGTTTCAAATTTTTATTTCAATAACTACCCCCGTGACGATTTTTCAAATTTCTCAAAACGAATTCAACTAATGAAAAAATTACAATTGTTGACTTCTGACCCGATTCCTCAACAACCCAAAACAATTAATAAAAAATATGTACACCATATTAAAGTAAACATCTTTTTCTATGATTTGTCATAGTTTCAAATTTTTATTTCAATAACTACCCCCGTGACGATTTTTCAAATTTTTCACAACGAATTCGACTAAGAAACGAGTTACGAGGGTTGAATTTGTTCCGATTCCTCAACTTTAAAAAACAATTAATAAAAAATATGTACACCAGATTAAATTACATACTTTCTTATATTATGTATCATGGTTTCAAATTTTTATTTCAATAACTACCCCCGTGACGATTTTTCAAATTTATTAAAACGAATTCGACTAATGAAAAAATTACAATTGTTGACTTCTGGTCTGATTCCTCAACAATCTTGAACAATTAATAAAAAATATAGACACCAAATTAAACTACATATATTTTTTTATAGTTTGACATGGTTTCAATTTTTTATTCTAATAACTACCCCCATGACGATTTTTTAAATTTACTAAAACGAATTCGACTAATGAAGAAATTACAGTTCTTGACTTCTGGTCTGATTCCTCGACAATCCTAAACAGTTAATAAAAAATATAGACATTAAATTAAATTACATATATTTTTTTATAGTTTGACATGGTTTCAATTTTTTATTTTAATAACTACCCCCGTGACGATTTTTCAAATTTATAAAAACGAATTCAACTAATGAAGAAATTACAATTGTTGACTTTTGGTATGATTCCTCGACAATCTTGAATAATTAATAAAAAATATGTACACCCCATTAAACTACATACCTTATTCTATGATTTACCAAGGTTTCAAATTTTTATTCCATTAACTACCCCCGTGACGATTTTTCAAATTTATTAAAACGAATTCAACTAATGAAAAAATTACAATTGTTGACTTCTGGTCTGATTCCTCGACAATCTTAAACAGTAAATAAAAAATATGTACACCAAATTAAACTCCATATATTTCTTCATAGTTTGACATGGTTTCAATTTTTTATTTTAATAACTACCCCCGTGACGATTTTTCAAATTTACTAAACCGAATTTGACTAAGAAATAAATTACAATTGTTGGCTTCTGGTCTGATTTCTCGACAATCTTAAACAGTAAATAAAAAATATAGAGACCAAATTAAACTACATATATTTTTCTATAGTTTGACATGGTTTCACATTGTTATTTCAACAACTACCCCCGTGACGATTTTTCGAATCAATTACACCGAATCCGACTGATAAAAAATACAATTGTTGACGTTCGTTTCGATTTCTCACTTACTCGAAACAGTCAATAAAAAAAATATACACGCCACATTAAATTACACACTTTTCTCTATAACTCACTTTAATTTCAAATTTTCATTTTTCCAAACTCCGATCGTTTGTACGGCAATAAACGCGCTGTTAAAATTAAAAAAAAAGTACTTTTTGTTACTCACGTTCACGCCCAACCGAACATATCGAACAGGTCTTTGATTACTCTCCATTGAATTGACGGCTCTTTTTTTAATATCGCCAATTACTACACCGGATCGACGCCATTTAAGCCGTACCGTAATCGAACAGCCACCGAGAGGCGAACGCACGCCCATAAAATCGTCTCGATCGAGTGGAATTATAGACGACGAGGAGGAGGAAAAAACGATACCGTGTTTTTCACGGTTTAACGAAATATCGGCACGACGATCGATAATAAATAAACACGTCGCGGCGCTAATGAATTAATTTACAACGTCGACAGGTGTTCGCCGTTTCCGTAACCGTGAATAACGGCCGTTGTACGATTTACATAACGGGACGTTTATGCGTGCGTTCGATCGACGCGTTTTCATTATTTCCATCGTCGGATAAAATGACGTTTTTAATTAGGTTCCGGTCATGTATATCCGTCGTGTCACCCCGTGCGGATTTATTTTATTTATTTTTAAAATTTTATTTATTTTTAAATTTTTAAAAAATAGTGTTTAGAATCGCTCGACAATAATAATAGCGAACAGAGAGAGAAAAATATGACGATTTTCTTTTCATTTTCGTGTCGAGTTACGGCAAATGCGCTTTATGTGATATCGAGTATACAAAACTTTCGGGGAAGATCGGACAACGACGCGGGCGTGCGACGAGCGCGCGCCAAAGCCGACTACTCGGTTTTACCCGCTCGGTTAATACAATAGTCGATATCACTGATAATTAACTTTACATCATTTTCACTTAGAATTTTTTTAATCGTTGGGTGGTTTGTTGGTTAGTTCGGTAGAAAGTGTATATATAATACACACATCCTCCCTCTCTCTCTCTCCTTTCTCTCTCTCTCTCTCTCTATATATATATATATATACATGTACTTATTTTTTAATAAAAAATGAAATACATACACATGATTTTTTCAAGATTAAAAGAAAACTATAAAAGATAGCCAATTTCTATTGCCACCAGTCGAAAAAGTATACAATTTGCTAGAATTGTTTAAAAATTATTGAGAATTTTGGTTGGGTGGGTTTATATATATATATATATGTTATAGTAAATACAACTGACCTTCGAAATGAAATTGTTCCAATAAAAACCACTAATTGTAATTCGATTCGAGTTGTAATTACTGTTTTCCCCAAATCAACCCCAACCGTGTCACTAGTACATACGAACGACCTTCACTGGAAATATCGCTAGTAGGAAAAACGAATACCGTGTTTCATATCCACTCTCTTGTATAAAACAACCCCGACGTCCATTATTCCAATTTTCCCGACGACAGCTTTACGGGTCTCTCTCGACCGTACGTTCTCCCACTCGTCCGTCTCGTATAAAAAAAAAATTAGTCTTAAATGGATGTTTATTGCGGCGTTAAGACGTGTTATAAATTCCAGTTTCGGACGAGCTTTCGACATTTACTCGTAATGTGACATACGGGTCGATTTCTACCCCACTCTCTCTCGCTCTCGTTCGTTTATGGCCGAGACGGAAAACCGTACGATAAATAATTCAAACGCGAGCATTTACTCGAATCCCGTTCGACGGAAGCTCGTCGAAAGCTCCGGTTCGTATGACGTACGTCGATTATCAATCACACTTCGTGGGGCGGTTGAGCGACGAATAGTACGGGGTCGAGCTCCTCTCCATAAATATGTATCGGCGCTTCTTTGTGCTTTAATCGTCGGGCACGTACCTGCGGTCTGGAATCGTTTACAGGACGCGAGGTCCCCCACGCCATCCACCACGGACCGATAGTTGCTTTGACCGATACGTGGAGTGCTCTTAGGCGCTCTTTGTAAATTATCGGCCGGACGAATGTAATTATCTGGGGATTTTATTGGGCGGTCCGGCGAGTAAATGAAACGACGGAATGGCCGAGATTCTCTAACACTTTTCAATAGTGGGGTGACAGGAAAACTTAATTAATTGATTTTTTTTTATATTTCATGGAAAAGTTTTTTCCCCATAAGATTTCAATTTCCTGACTTTATAGAGATTGAATTTGTGGAAACATGGTGGTAGCAAAAATGCCAATGTAAAATGTGTCCCAAGCAGTAGTTTACAACTTTTTTTAAAAAAAACTGATTTAATGAATCATTTTTTTTTGGAACGATCGATGATATTTTTATTTCATTGCTGCTCGTTTTTTTTCCTTCTCGGCCGAAAGATGGACGGAAAACGTGTGTGTGTGTGTGTGTGTGTGTTATTGAAACCGACGAACGGACGTACAGTCCGTGCACGAGATACGAACTGGCCGACGTTGTAATAATACAGTAGTCGTGCGGGCCGACAGGCTGGATTTACGATGTCTGAATAGTAAATCGAGTAGTCGTATTTAGATTTGTATTGAGATTAGAATCGGACAAATTGGAGGAGCGGAATTGGAAGACACGTGGAGAAAGTTAACAGCGTGTGATTTATGTACATATATATATATATATATATATATATATACTAAGTATTATTTCATATTCTTATTGTTAATATATAAAATAATTTATTTACAAGAAATTTAAAAAATCATTCTAAAATTCAAATATAAACACAAAAAAACATATTTTATGTGTATAAAGAGAAAGAAAGAAATTGTTATTAAAAACTAATTTCAATATTATTTCATATTTATATTGTTAATATATTAAGTAATTTGTTGACAAAAAAAATTAAAAATTAAATAAAAAACACAATATATATATATATAATGTGATATATAATCAAGTGAATAGAACGTTTTTTTTAAAAAAAAAATAAATAAACACCTTATATACAGACAAAATCCGTTGAAAATATATAGCAGTAATAAAAGTTATAATCGCGAGACGTCATGTCAATTTCACACGACGCCTACTATAGCACGACTAGCGGGGAAGACCGGACTCGGCCGCCGCCGTGCGACGAGCGCGCGGCCAAGCCGTCTGCCCGGTTTTCCCTGCTCGGCTGATACAATAGTCGCAATCGCGAAAAATCAACACTGCGTCATGTGCACTTGTACTTTTCTTTATTAATAAATGTATGTATTTATACATCAGAATCAGAATCAGAAAAAAATTATTTTATTTAATAATTACATGAAGTTTACATGATATTTTCTGGGTTAGTGAGGCTGCCTATCTTATGATAATGTGCCTATGTTTGAGTATTATTTTAGATATTTGTTAGTGGGATTTTGTAACAATAAAATTTCAAAAAACCTGTTTTATGTGTATTTTTTGACTATTTTAACTTATGCTAACTTAACTATCTTAATTAATTATATTTACTTAGTTGTAAATAGCTTATTTTCTAACTTAACCTATTTAAAAACATTGTTTACAGCGGCTCGAGGCGCTAAGAGTTTTGTCACTGAGGGGTTGGTGAAGTCTTTGAACTGTTGTTCGTTATTAAACGCGTGGGTCACTGATCACTCGCTGTATTGGGATTGCTGTATTTATACATATATATATATACATATATATATATATATATATATATATATATATATATTTATATATATATAGGGTATTGTTTTGAAATTTGATAGAAAATCAATTGATTTCAATGTAAACGTATATCACGCTTAAAAACACCCTACAATATATCATTCTATCTACTATTGGATGAAAATATTCATATGACCGCTGTGACGTCAACAGCGGCCATCATCGAAAGGGGAGTGGCTAGTTGACATGGCAACACACAATGCATATTATATATGTATATAATTTTCAAATAGTTGCTGTGACGTCAACAGCGGCCATCATGAAAGGGGAGTGGCCAGTTGACATGGCAACACACACAATTCATATTTTATATATACATACATATATAATTTGCAAATGGCCGCTGTGACGTCAACAGCGGCCATCATGAAAGGGGAGTGGCCAGTTGACATGGCAACACACACAATTCATATTATAATATATATATAATTTGTAAATGGCCGCTGTGACGTCATTGGCGGCCATCATGAAAGGGGAGTGGCCAGTTGGCATGGCAACACACAATTCATATTTTTTATATATATATATATATATATATATATATATATATGACATTTGTAAATGAGCCGCTGTGACGTCATTGAAAACGGCCATCATGAAAGGAATTCAACGCTGGCCTCCCGCATGGTGACACGGTGATATTCGGGGTATATATATATATATATATATATATATATATGAGGTTGTATCATGCTCATGGCCGCTGTGACATCATCAGCGGCCATCATGAAAGGGGAGTGGCCAGTGGGCATGGCAACACACAATTCATATTATATATGTATATAATTTGCAAATGGCCGCTGTGACATCATCAGCGGCCATCATGGAAGGGGAGTGGCCAGTTGACATGGCAATACAGAATTCATAATATTTATTTATATATATATATATATATATGTATATATATATATATATATCTTAAACTGAAAACTTAGCAAAATAATCGCGATTCCAGAGATCGGCATTTAGTACGATTTTGCGGGAAATAACACGATTTTGTTTAAAAAACGGTTCTGATCCGTTTATTTATTTCATTGAAAAATTAATGGAAATAAAAGAACAAAATTCCAATCTATTCTCGAATTTAAAAATAAACAGTATGCAAACCCTATTCATGTTTAGCGCATATTTTTTGGCAAATGATTGTGTCCTTGAAGGCACGTTTGCCACACACACATATTTTCTGCATTCGAGATAGACTTTTCCAGTTTTCTAGTTTCTTTGCAGTATGTCGTTTGGAACTGTTTCCCTCGTAAATGTAACTGAACCTGAATTTGTTGACGTTTCATATATATATCTTCTCGGGTTTTCTTTACGGATTCAAATAATGAAAATTACATAATTATGATGAAAATCACAGTCCATTACAACATATAATCAGTACCGCGTCGTGGATTTACGACAAAACACATATCATGTTTCCGCCCCTCTGTTAAAAAAAGCTCACACGTCGAGACGCATCGAGCTTTCGTGTCGTGTACGACGTTCATAAAACGAGCAAATTTCCGGTTATTGGGTTTTTACTGTTTCGCACGTTTCGATTTATTTATTAACAAGTCGATCTCGATGGGATTTATGGGAGGGAAAAAACCCGATCTGCATCAAAAGGAAAAAAGCCGAACTTTCGAAAGTACGTCGGCCATCTTGTCGACGTTTTCCGGCCGGCCGTTAAAAAGCACATAAAATAGGAAAAATTAATTCCGTGCAATAGGGTTTTCGTACCGAACTGTGTTTGTGTGTCGGCTGGCGAGTGGGTGGTTGGGTGATGTGGGGTTGCGTGCGACGTGCGGAAGGATAGTGTGTGTGTGTACGGCGAATAGGGTAGGTGTAAATGGGAAACGGCAGCCGAAGAACTCGCCTTTGATGTGAGACAGACGAGCGGCGACGTTGTCTGCTCGATACACAAAAGCTGTACGGAGGAAGACGTCGTTGTGTATCGTCTTTTGAATGAAGGGCGTCGGTACCGGAGGCCAAATTGCTTTTGCGCATTCGAATCGAACCTGTGTGTTTATTATGGGAAGATCAACCGGAACGGTTCAGTGTTTCGTACACACACATACACATAATATATAAATCAAATAGAGGCTTTAAATCGTACCGTAGATATTTTTTTTCGAAACAAAAAAAATAGTGCAGCGGTTAAGTCTCAATACACGCCTGTGCAGGTCGGTTTTTTCCAGTTTTTCCGGTAGACAAGAATGTCTACTATCTATTAGAAACCCCATAATTGGTCGGGCGAGTCGTCGGAATCCTTTCCATGCCAGATTTTGATTTTCAACGAGAGATTTTTTTTTTGGTGAGTCGGGACGTTTTTCGGAACGCCGCCACTGGCGTAATTATCGATATGAGAGTTTGAAATTCGATTACCTTGTAAATAAGGGTGTTTAAATTCGCCTCGCATAATTTTTTTTTGTTAACATCGAATGGCGGTTGAAATATTGGTTGAGTTTGGTTTTTTAATCAATTTGGGAAAATCGTCACTGAAATAAAAGTTCAAAATTTGAGAATCTCCTAAATAAAAGGTCGTGTTTCGATGTTCTGTGCATATTTTTCGATTGATGTTTAGAACTTTTGAGAAATCGAGCTTGAAGTAAAGTTCAAACTTTGTTCTTGGTCGATTGTTCGTTTTGACATTTTCGAAACGCCGCCACTGGCGTAATTATAAAAATAGACATTTCAAATTTGAGGATCTTTTACATAGGGGTATGTAGTTTGTTGCTCCAGTCACATTTTTTGATCAACATTAGAAATGTTCATTTGATCGAGCTTAAAGTAGAGACCAAATTTGATTTCTTAATCGATTATTCTCGGTTTTTTTTTTGGAATTTTGGAAAATCGACAGAGGGCGTAATTATTAAAATAAGGGTTTGAAATTCGAGTACCATATACACAAGAGTATGTACTTTGATGTTCTGTTCATATTTTTGGATAAACTTTTGGAATTTTCATCTAATCGAGTTTAAACTAAAATCCAAGCTTGATTTCTTAATCGATAACTCGTTTTTTTTTTTGGAAAATCACCAAAGGGCGTAATTATTAAAATAAGGGCTTGAAATTCGAGTATATTATACATAAGAGTATGTACTTTAATGGCCCATTCATATTTTTCAATAAACTTCTGGAATTTTGATTTAATCAAGCTTAAAATAATATCCAAACTTGATTTTCTAATCAATTATTCGTGTTTTGGAATTTTGGGAAATCGCCAGAGGGTGTAATTATTGAAATAAGGACTTGAAATTCGAGTACCTCATACACAAGAGTGTTTACTTTAATGGCCCATTCATAGTTTTCAATAAACTTCTGGAATTTTGATTTAATCGAGCTTAAATTAAAAATCAAACTTGATTTCTTAAAACACAATTTGTTTTTAAAGAATTTTGAAAAATCACCAAAGGGCGTAATTATTGAAATAAAGGTTTGAAATTCGAGTATCTCATACATAAGAGTATGTAATTTAATGATCCATTCATATTTTTCAATAAACTTTTGTAAGTTCCATCTAATCGAGCTTAAACTAAAATCCAAACTTGATTTCTTAATCGATAACTCGTTTTTTTTTTTTGGAAAATCACCAAAGGGCGTAATTATTAAAATAAGGGCTTGAAATTCGAGTACCTCATACACAAGAGTATGTACTTTGATATTCTGCTCATATTTTTAAATAAATTTTTGGAATTTTCATCTAATCGAGCTTAAACTAAATCCAAGCTTGATTTCTTAATCGATAACTCGTTTTTTTTTTTTGGAAAATCGCCAAAGGGTGTAATTATTGAAATAAGGGCTTTAAATTCGAGTATCTCATACACAAGAGTATGTACTTCAATGACCCATTCATAGTTTTCAATAAACTTCTGGAATTTTGATTTAATCGAGCTTAAATTAAAATCCAAGCTTGATTTCTTAATCGAATACTCGTTTTTTTTTTGGAAAATCGCCAAAGGGCGTGATTATTGAAACAAGGGCTTGAAATTTGAGTACTTCATACACAAGAGTATTTACTTCAATGGCCCATTCATAGTTTTCAATAAACTTCTGGAATTTTGATTTAATCGAGCTTAAACTAAATCCAAGCTTGATTTCTTAATCGATAACTCGTTTTTTTTTTTTTTTTTTTTTTTGAAAATCGTCAGAGGGTGTAATTATTGAAATAAGGACTTGAAATTTGAGTACCTCATACACAAGAGTATGTACTTTGATGTTCTGTTCATATTTTTTTAAAACTTTTAGAATTTTTATTCAATCGAGCTTAAATTAAAAATCAAACTTGATTTCTTAAAACACAATTCGTTTTTTTTTTTTTTGGAAAATCACCAAAGGGCGTAATTATTGAAATAAGGACTTTAAATTCGAGTACCTCATACACAAGAGTATGTACTTCAATGACCCATTCATAGTTTTCAATAAACTTCTGGAATTTTGATTTAATCGAGCTTAAATCAAAATCCAAACTTGATTTCTTAATCGATTACTCGTTTTTTTTTTTGGAAAATCGCTAAAGGGCGTAATTAGTAAAACAAGGACTTGAAATTCACAACACCAATTCATAAATAAATATTTTTGTTGGAAATGTTTAGGAACCGAAAGTCATTTTTTCTTGTACGTTTGGTGGGAAATGTTCCAAGGTCATCCTAAATGGAAAAACGGGTTCAAATGAATATCTTATTTATGAATAGTTTTTGGTGAAAGTTTCAATTTCAGTCGAATTTCGTAACGAGCGCCTAAATCCGTGAAATGCCGCCAAGAAAAACAGCCCATGCTCTCGGCATAAATCATCGGGTTCGAACCGCTTACAACTATATTCAACTGACCGGATTTTCGACAATGATGACTCTTCCTCCCCCCTCGAACGAACAACATATATAATACTGTTTGTTGATGTGATCGATGTCGTTTCGATTGCAACCGGATACCGCCTGCCCGGCCCGAGATACGATCCCATCAAATCCCATACCAGCACGTCCGTCCGTCCGTTAATTTATTAATTGTTTGTTGAATAATTCACACTTCGATCTCGTTATTTATTTATTGAATATAATTATGATCCGTCATAAATTAAACGAATCCCATTATGCAAATCCGGTTAATCAACGACTGGTACGATTCGTTAATTGCACGGTGCCTCGAAAAAAAATCCGCCCGTCCGTCGCGCGCTTTTCGAAATCCGAACGACAGGCCCGTATATTGGCTGTCGGAATAATTTCCGTCACGCATTTCGAACACGAGATAAATCCATACGTGTGTGATTCGTTTTTAATATTTTCATCGACTGTTCCGGTATTGTACGATACCGGAATCGGATTCCGGTGGGGGGGAGCGGGGGTCGGTTTTCATACACGCGTCATGTCGTCTGGAATTCGTAGCGAGTGTCGGATGTTGTTTTATTTGATATTTCCGAGAAATATCATCGAGGTTGTCTCTCAAATACAGATTGATTTTATTTTCACCGGAAAAATGTATTCGTCTCGAACGACGAACCGAAAGTCATTTTTTCTTGTACGTTTGGTGGGAAATGTTCCAAGGTCATCCTAAAAGGAAAAACGGGTTCAAATGAATATCTTATTTATGAATAGTTTTTGGTGAAAGTTTCAATTTCAGTCGAATTTCGTAACGAGCGCCTATTGAATCCGACCCGAAATGCCGCCATCCGTCCAATTAAACAGCCCATTAATCAAATTCGGCGGCATAAATCATCCGGTTTGTTCTAGCGGATGAACGACGAGGCACCGACGAACGCTCTTTCACATTCCGTCGAGTTCTCGCCTCATCCCCCGATTCTCAGCCGCCCTATACACACACTTCTACGAAATCTGTCGAGTTCATTAAGAAGTACTTGTTGCTCGATGAAAACTCGATACAAATATTCTTTGTGTGCATGTAAACGAGTTCGTTCCTGTTTGAGTACCAGGGTCGTAATTATTTTTTCCCGAAATTGAAAATTGTAAATCTTATAGATAATTTAACGCTCTTTTATATGATATACATTTTTTCAAATTTTCGAATAAGCCTGTACCTTTTAGTAATTAAGAAAAACCACTTGTGAATTTTACAAAAAAAATAATTTGTAAATTTTTTTTAAAAAACAGTACACCGTCGTCGATTTTTTCCCAAAATTGGCGCGATAATTTAACGCTCTTTTATATGATATACACTTTTTTAAATTTTCGAATAAGGACCTTTGAGTAATTAAGAGAAAACAACACTTGTGTATTTTACAATAAAAAATATTTGTAGATTTTTTTTTCAAACAGTACCAGGGTCGTAATTATTTTTTCCCAAAATTGAAAAATGCAACTCTTATAGATAATTTAACGCTCTTTTATATGATATACATTTTTTTTAATTTTCGAATAAGGACCTTTGAGTAATTGAGAGAAAACTACACTTGTGTATTTTACAATAAAAATATTTGTAGATTTTTTTTTCAAACAGTGCCAGGGTCGTAATTATTTTTTCCCAAAATTGAAAAATGTAAATGTTATAGATAATTGAATGCCCTTTCATATGATATACACTTTTTTAAATTTTCGAATAAGGACCTTTGAGTAATTGAGAGAAAATGACACTTGTGTATATTACAACAACACACATATCTTTAAATGTGTACATCAAATGGATAACTGTTTTATCAAACAGTACCAGGGCCGTAATTATTATTTTCAAAAATTTAAAGTTGTGAATCTTATAGATAATTCAATGCCCTTTCATATGATATACACTTCTTTTAATTTTCGAACAAGGACCTTTGAGTAATTGAGAGAAAATGACACTTGTGTATTTTACAATAGAAAATATTTTTAGATTTTTTTTTGAAACACTACCAGGGCTGTAATTATTTTTTCACAAAATTGAAAATTGTAAATCTTATAGATAATTTAACGCCCTTTCACATGATATACACTTTTTGAATTTTCGAATAAGGAGTAATTGATAGAAAAAAACACTTATGTATTTTACAATAGAAAATATTTTTAGATTTGTTTTAAAACAGTTCCAGAGCCGTAATTATTTTTATACAAAATCGAAAATTGTAAATCACATAGATAATTTAACGCCCTTTGTTATGATATACACTTTTTTGAATTTTCAAATAAGAACCTTTGAGTAACTGAAGAAAAAATACACTTATGTATATTACAACAACAGAATATCTTTAGACTAATTGAAAACAATGTCAGGGCCGTAATTATTTTTATAATAAATTAAGTACTTCGCATATTGTTGATAATTTAATGTCCTTTCACGTGATATAATTTTTTTTCAAATTTCGATTAAAGACCTTTAAACAATTGAGGAAAAAATCACTTGTGTATATTTACAACAAAAAATATTTTTAGAATGTTATCAAACAGTACCAGGGCCGTAATTATTTTTTCCAAGGATTGAAAATTGCAAATCCTATAGATAATTTAACGCTCTTTAATATGATATACACTTCTTTTAAAATTGGAATAAGGACCTTTGAGTAATTGAGGAAAAATAACACTTGTGCATATTTACAACAACAGAATATCTCTACACAATTTTGAAACAGTACCAGGGCCGTAACTATTTTTTTCCAGAATCGAAAATTGTAAATCTCATAGATAATTTAACGCCCTTTCATATGATATACACTTTTTTTAATTTTCATATAAGGACCTTTGAATAATAGAGGGAAAACAACACTTGTGTATATTTACAACAAAAAATATTTTTAGAATGTTATCAAACAGTACCAGGGCCGTAATTATTTTTTCCCAGAATTGAAAATTGCTAATCTTATACATAATTTAATGCCCTTTCATATGATATACACTTTTTTTAATTTTGTAATAAGGACCTTTGAGTAATTGAGGAAAAATAACACTCCTGTATATTACAACAATACAATTTCTTTAGACTGTTTTAAAACAGTACCAGGGTTGTAATTATTTTTTCCCAAAATCGAAAATTATAAATTTTATACATAATTCAACGCCCTTTCGTACGATATACTTTTTTAATAATTTCGAATAGCAGTTCTCGAGTGATTTTGAAAAACAGCTCCGAACTCCTCAACACATTTTCGAACGATTTCCATACGAAACATTCGTAACCTTTTCAGATCGTACGAAATTTCCAAACGTCTGATTCGAAGCCGAAAAACCACGTCGAATTTCTTTCAAACTTCCGTCGTCGTCCTCCCATACAAAATCATCGCCCATTCATCCGCCGCGCGCCCACGTAATTAAAACAGCAATCGTTTCGACTGAAACAAGACAACAAATTGTATACGCAATGATATTTGATAAACTGTATATAATTAATTTTAATGGAGTCATTAGCGTCGCCGTCGCCGAGACGTTCATTTGAATATGACACGGTTCGAGCGCGGGATACGAACACGCGACCGAACCTCGCGCTAATTAATTCCTCGCGCTCTCTCCGGAAAACCCTTAAATATACATATACAATAAATATACGGAAATTCGTACGGACGCACGTGACGAAAGTTTCGTAACTATTTCGTAACGAGGGGGTGGGTCGAACGGACGGGCGGCCGGGCGGTGACAGATCGGACAATTAAGCGTGCTAAATGCGGCTGTCAAAAAGAGCCGTTAATTTTTATTGCGCTTTACAGTCATTCCAGCACTAAATTATTAGTATTTTTTTTATGCTGGGTGTTGTTGTTTCGTTTACACACTACCACCCCCACGGACCGTCCGTTCTGTTTGTTAATAGTACGGGGGTGTTTATGAATATTATATCGTTTCGGAAATTAATTCTACAATTTATGCAACGCTATTAAATTATTTCACAAATATTTACCGGAGCGAATATTCCAAATGGAACATTTACCACCACCTCTACAGATCGACACGAAAAAACCATATTATCGATAATTAACATATGCATACTATCTCTTTTCATCTCATTGTATCGACGATTTTCTGTTTTTATTTATTTGTCTAATTTAGACAGTTGAGAAAATTCAATTCGTTTCCTTAATCAATCACGTTTTATGTTCCCAAAAATACATGATCTGTCTTTACTCAATACTGTTGTTATATTTTATGGAATTAAATCGGTAACAGTGACTCAAAAAAATAGAGATTTTCAGTAGTAATTATTTTTCTAGATATCTATTTTTCGAATTTTAAGATTTACCAAACGATATTTCAAAATCGAATGAATGTCTTCTCTTTACAAAATTTAAATTGAAATGATTTTACAAACAATCGAAATTATGGATTTATGTAGACAATTTTATGCCCTTTTCAATGATATACATTTGTTTTAAATTCAGTTGAAAATTCATGAAGAAAATCGTATAAAACTTACTAGGTGAAAATACGAGATTTGTGTAATTATTTTCCTAGCGATTTGAAAAATCGTCCTGGCCATATTTGATTTTACAAACAATTGAAATTAAGGATTCGTATAGGGAATTTTATGCCCTTTTCAACGATATGCAACTTAATTAAGTTTCGTTTAATATTCGGATCACACGAGGAAAAATAATCACGTTGTGAATAACATTTGTGTAATTATTTTATAATTATTTTGAAAAATCGTACTGGCCGTATTTGATTTTATAAAAAAAATGAAATTAAGGATTCATGTAGGGAATTTTATGCCCTTTTCAACGATATACATTTGTTTTAAATTCAGTTGAAAATTTATGAAGAAAATCGTATAAAACTTACAAGATGACGATACGAGATATGTGTAATTATTGTCCTAGCGATTTGAAAAATCGTCCTGGCCATATTTGATTTTACAAACAAATAAAATTAAGGATTAATATAGGGAATTTTATGCCCTTTTCAACGATATACACTTCTATTAAATTCAGTTAGAGATTCATGTGAAAAATCGTTTAAATTTCCAACGTGGAAACACAAGACACGTGTTATTATTTTTCCAGAAATTTGAAAAATCATCCTGGTCGTATTTAACCTTATAAATGCTTGAAATTATGGTTTTGTATAGAAAATTTTACGCCCTTTTCAACGATATACAACTTAATTAAGTTTCATTTAATATCAGGATCAAACGGAGAAAAATAATCATGGTGTGAATAACATTTGTGTAATTATTTTATAATTATTTTGAAAAATCGTACTGGCCGTATTTGATTTTATAAACAATTGAAATTAAGGATTAATGTAGAGAATTTTATGCCCTTTTCAATGGTATACATTTGTTTCAAATTCAGTTGAAAATTCATGAAGAAAATCGTATAAAACTTACAAGATGACAATACGAGATATGTGTAATTATTGTCCTAGCGATTTGAAAAATCGTCCTGGCCGTATTTGATTTTACAAACAATTGAAATTAAGGATTCATATAGGGAATTTTATGCCCTTTTCAACGATATACAACTTAATTAAGTTTCATTTAATATCAGGATCACACGAGGAAAAATAATCACGGTGTGAATAACATTTGTGTAATTATTTTATAATTATTTTGAAAAATCGTACTGGCCGTATTTGATTTTATAAAAAAATGAAATTAAGGATTCATGTAGGGAATTTTATGCCCTTTTCAATGATATACATTTGTTTTAAATTCAGTTGAAAATTTATGAAGAAAATCGTATAAAACTTACAAGATGACGATACGAGATATGTGTAATTATTGTCCTAGCGATTTGAAAAATCGTTCTGGCCATATTTGTTTTTACAAACAATTGAAATTATGGTTTTATGTAGAGAATTTTATGCCCTTTTCAATGATATATAATTTAATTAAGTTTCATTTAATATCAGGATCAAACGAGGAAAAATAATCACGGCGCGAATAACATTTGTGTAATTATTTTATAATTATTTTGAAAAATCGTACTGGCCGTATTTGATTTTATAAAAAAATGAAATTAAAGATTAATGTAGAGAATTTTATGCCCTTTTCAATGATATACATTTGTTTCAAATTCAGTTGAAAATTCATGAAGAAAATCGTATAAAACTTATTAGGTGAAAATACGAGATATGTGTAATTATTTTCCTAGCGATTTGAAAAATCGTCCTGGCCATATTTGATTTTACAAACAAATAAAATTAAGGATTCGTATAGGGAATTTCATGCCCTTTTCAACGATATACACTTCTATTAAATTCAGTTAGAGATTCATGTGAAAAATCGTTTAAATTTTCAACGTGGAAACACAAGACACGTGTTATTATTTTTCCAGAAATTTGAAAAATCATCCTAGCCGTATTTAACCTTATAAAAGCTTGAAATTATGGTTTTGTGTAGAAAATTTTACGCCCTTTTCAACGATATACAACTTAATTAAGTTTCATTTAATATCAGGATCACACGAGGAAAAATAATCACGGGGCGAATAACATTTGTGTAATTATTTTATAATTATTTTGAAAAATCGTACTGGCCGTATTTGATTTTATAAAAAAATGAAATGAAGGATTCATGTAGAGAATTTTATGCCCTTTTCAATGATATACATTTGTTTCAAATTCAGTTGAAAATTTATGAAGAAAATCGTATAAAACTTACAAGATGACGATACGAGATATGTGTAATTATTGTCCTAGCGATTTGAAAAATCGTCCTGGCCATATTTGTTTTTACAAACAATTGAAATTATGGTTTTATGTAGAGAATTTTATGCCCTTTTCAATGATATATAATTTAATTAAGTTTCATTTAATATCAGGATTAAACGAGGAAAAATAATCACGGCGCGAATAACATTTGTGTAATTATTTTATAATTATTTTGAAAAATCATACTGGCCGTATTTGATTTTATAAAAAAATGAAATTAAGGATTCTAATAGAGAATTTTATGCCCTTTTCAACGATATACACTTGTTTGAAATCCAGTGAAATATTCGTGAAGAAAATCGTATAAAATTCGCTAGGTGAAATCTCTTCTCAACTCATTGTATCGACGATTTTCTGTTTTTATTTATTTTCTAATTAAGACAGTCGAGGAAATCCAATTCGTTTCCATAATCAATCACTCGATCTCGTTTTTTATTATTAAATCGAATCATTAATACAGGGTGAAATTTTCAAACTTGTCCATTAAATACGGTCTTTTTTCTATCTCGTAATTGTTTGAGAATTGATGAAATCTCTACGAGAGACTTTCATCCAGCAATGGATTAAAAAATATCATTGTTACTACATAAAAAAAAACACATTATCACGAATTTATATTACGGTTTCAAAAAGTAAATGGCGCAATTAAGGACAACAAAGAGGACCTATAAATATCTTCATAATTTATTTACATACTTTGAAAGTCGATTTATATCTAACTTTTTAATACGTTTATCATAATTTATATTTATGTAAATATATATATATAGAGCAATGCGTCAAAAACCCCCTCAAACATAAATGTTGACATAGTACGTTACAAAAGCTATTGTGAGCTTCGTTGAAAGCACTTAAACGGCCCGATGTCACGGAAATGTTCCGGTGTCATTTTCGACTACGTCCGTTA
This sequence comes from Neoneuromus ignobilis, assembly GCA_029203775.1. Classification (NCBI taxonomy): domain Eukaryota; kingdom Metazoa; phylum Arthropoda; class Insecta; order Megaloptera; family Corydalidae; genus Neoneuromus; species Neoneuromus ignobilis. The sequence goes on from CP092098.1 coordinate 393,937, forward strand.
TCTGTGCATATACAGAGTGTTTCGGAAGCGAAACCGATCTGTTCGCATAATCAAACGACAACAAACCGAAAATGTGTCCGTTTTCTTCTATCGAATAAATCCGTTTATGCGATCGTCCGATCATCGATTCGCAAAGCTCTACTATTTATTTATGGATTGATGAAACAGTAAATTCAATTATTGATCGTTATTCGAAATGAATCGAATATCAATCGTGTGAGATTTTGGAATCGAAAGCTTCCAAAAATTGAATGTTGGAATTTTGTTCTGAAAGCTCATTTTGATATTTCAATTTATAAGTGCAATAGATTTATTGAAACAAGAATTGAACCAATCTATTATTTCATAAAATGAATCTAATTCAATTACTCAAAGGCGTTAATTAAAAAAAGTGTATATCATATTAAAGAGCGTTAAATTATCTATGAGATTTGCAATTTTCAATTCTGGGAAAAAATAATTACGGCCCTGGTACTGTTTCAAAATTGTGTAGAGATATTCTGTTGTTGTAAATATACACAAGTGTTATTTTTCCTCAATTACTCAAAGGTCTTTATTCCAAAATTAAAAAAAGTGTATATCATATTAAAGAGCGTTGAATTATCTATAAGATTTGCAATTTTCAATTCTGGGAAAAAATAGTTACGGCCCTGGTATTGTTTTAAAACAGTCTAAAGAAATTGTATTGTTGTAATATACAGGAATGTCATTTTTCCTCAATTACTCAAAGGTCCTTATTTGAAAATTAAAAAAATGTATATCATATGAAAGGGCGTTAAATTATGTATAAAATTTATAATTTTCAATTCTGGGAAAAAATAATTACAACCCTGGTACTCTTTTAAAACAGTCTAAAGAAATTGTATTGTTGTAATATACAGGAGTGTTATTTTTCCTCAATTACTCAAAGGTCCTTATTCCAAAATTAAAAAAGTGTATACCATATTAAAGAGCGTTGAATTATCTATAAGATTTGCAATTTTCAATTCTTGAAAAAAATAATTACGGCCCTGGTACTGTTTGATAACATTCTAAAAATATTTTTGTTGTAAATATACACAAATGAATTTTTCCTCAATTATTTAAAGGTCCTTATTCGAAATTTGAAAAAAATATATCACGTGAAAGAACATTAAATTATCAACAATATGCCAAGTATTTAATTTATTATAAAAATAATTACGGCCCTGACATTGTTTTCAATTAGTCTAAAGATATTCTGTTGTTGTAATATACATAAGTGTATTTTTTCTTCAATTACTCAAAGGTTCTTATTTGAAAATTCAAAAAAGTGTATATCATAACAAAGGGCGTTAAATTATCTATGTGATTTACAATTTTCGATTTTGTACAAAAATAATTACGGCTCTGGAACTGTTTCAAAAAAAATCTAAAAATATTTTCTATTGTAAAATACATAAGTGTCATTTTCTCTCAATTACTCAAAGGTCCTTATTCGAAAATTAAAAAAGTGTATATCATGTGAAAGGGCGTTAAATTATCTATAAGATTTACAATTTTCAATTTTGTGAAAAAATAATTACAGCCCTGATACTGTTTCAAAAAAAAATCTAAAAATATTTTTTGTTGTTGTATACATGAGTGTCTTTTTTCTTCAATTCTTCAAAGATACTCATTCGAAAATTTAAAGAAGTATATATCATATGAAAGGGCATTAAATTATCTATTAAATTTACAATTTTCAATCTTAGGAATAAATAATTACGACCCTGGTACTGTTTCAAAAAAAAAACTACAAATATTTTCTATTGTAAAATACACAAGTGTCATTTTCTCTCAATTACTCAAAGGTCCTTGTTCGAAAATTAAAAGAAGTGTATATCATATGAAAGAGCGTTAAATTATCTATAAGATACACAACTTTCAATTTTTGAAAATAATAATTACGGCCCTGGTACTGTTTGATAAAACAGTTACCCATTTGATGTACACATTTAAAGATATGTGTGTTGTTGTAATATACACAAGTGTCATTTTCTCTCAATTACTCAAAGGTCCTTATTCGAAAATTTAAAAAAGTGTATATCATATGAAAGGGCATTCAATTATCTATAATATTTACAATTTTCAATTTTGGGAAAAAATAATTACGGCCCTGACACCGTTTCAAAAAAAATCTACAAATAATTTTTGTTGTAAAATACACAAGTGTCTTTTTTTCTCAATTACTCAAAGGTCCTTATTCGAAAATTTGAAAAAATGTATATCATATGAAAGGGCGTTAAATTATCTATGAGATTTACAATTTTCAATTTTGGGAAAAAATAATTACGACCCTGGTACTGTTTCAAAAATAATCTACAAATATTTTTTATTGTAAAATACACAAGTGTCTTTTTCTCTTAATTACTCAAAGGTCGTTATTCGAAAATTAAAAAAAGTGTATATCATATGAAAGGGCGTTAAATTATCTATGAGATTTACAATTTTCAATTCTGGGAAAAAATAGTTACGGCCCTGGTATTGTTTTAAAATTGTCTAACGATATTCTGTTCTTGTAAATATATACAAGTGTTATTTTTCCTCAATTACTCAAAGGTCCTTATTCGAAAATTAAAAAAGTGTATATCATATGAAAGGGCGTTAAATTATCTATGAGATTTACAATTTTCAATTTTGGGAAAAAATAATTACGACCCTGGTACTGTTTCAAAAATAATCTACAAATATTTTTTATTGTAAAATACATAAGTGTTGTTTTCTCTCAATTACTCAAAGGTCCTTATCCGAAAATTAAAAAAAGTGTATATCATAACAAAGGGCGTTAAATTATCTCTATGATTTGAAGTTTTCGATTTTGTGAAAAAATAATTACGGCCCTGATACTGTTTTAAAACAATCTAAAGATATGTGTGTTATTAATCTATTATTTCATCAAATGAATCCAAGATCGTGTGATCTAATTTTCTGTAAAATTATACGAAATCTTTTTTACTCGATCGAATCCACGTGTTAAAAACACACATTCAACTATAATTTAAGTAGAAAACTGAAAATTCGATGGTCGTATGAATGTAAAACCGTGTAAAATTAACGAACTGATTGAATTATTTTTGATTTTATTTCCACTGAAACTTCTAAAGCACTTATTGGAAAATTTTATACGTACCTGTGTGTGTGTATGTTGAACAGGCTTTTCGACCATCCTGTATACAAGGTCAATAGGTATTCGTTTACTTATTTACATCGTCGTTTAACGGATAATAACGAAAGCTCCACACGTCGAATGTCGCAGCTTTTTCGTCATGACAATTGATCGCAATGTTTACGGCTTATGAAATGGATTCTGTACAGAGAGTGAGACAGAACAAACGGTCGTTAATTGTCGTTGTACCGGGGAAAAAGTGCTATCTGATCCTCGATGCGGATTGTTCCCGAATGATTAACGTTATCTCTCATCACGGACATTTATGTGGAGATACGTTGTAATGAAACGATCGAGCAAATTTTCATGTTTATCTCTATTTATTCATTTCACTCGACTAGAAAAATATCACTTGAATTCCTAGATGATTTCTCGAGTCTCGGTTCTTTGGGAAAAAAATGCCCCGTCTGGCAAAAAGCTCGTAAAGCTCGCATAATACGTTTTAATAATGGCAAAAAAGCTCGACGATTACACGCTTTCGTGTTTTCATATTTTTGTCCGTCTTTGTTACGGACAAAGCGCGATTATTATTCGCGAATGTAATCAAACTCTCGTGTATACACAAACATGTACGCCGGTGTATAATTTTCGTGTTTTTTTTTTTTGAAAAAATAATTCGTCGAGTTGCCGAAACGTCAAACGGATTTACCTGACGCGACGCGCGTGAGCTTTTTCAGCCAAAGCACAAAGGATTTATTCGAGCCGACTTAATTGAAATGACATACACACAAACGTAAGGATACTGGGAAAATGCGAAAGAGATGTTAATGAGAAACGTCCGAACGGACGATTTAGTCGTACGACTGAATCGTTTGTGGTACTTAATTCGTTTTATGGTACGAATAGATCGTTCTAAAATAAAAAATAACGTTTAAGTATCGTTTTTATACCCAACTCTCTATAAAAAATAATTTTGGTTATTTAGGAATTCTTGTAAAAAAATAAAAAACGAAAATCGGACGAATGGAAATTACATCAAACGAATTTATCTGATCTTATATATCCATACATGTGCATAAAGATGTATACACGTGAGAAATGAAAAAAGATGAAAAAAATTTCAGAGAATAGAAGAATCGTCCAAATAGATGATTAGTCGTACGAATTGGTCGTACGATTGAACCGTTTTTAGCACTTATCCCGATTTTTCGTACGAGTTAATCGTTTGAAAAAAATATACAACGTTCGAGTATCAATTCTATATACGAATATCAATGAAAAATAATTTTGGTTATTTAGGAATTCTTGTAAAAAAATAAAAACCGAAAATCGTCCGAATCGAACGACTTTAACCGATAATCCGATTAGAGCAATCGTCCCGATTCAATCCCTTATCGAAATATATCAAAAGCGTTCGATTAAATTCAATTATCTGTTTATGAAAATCAAGACCCGTTTGATTAAATTTCGACTCAATTCGCACGTCCGAAAATGAAAACGCTGATTAAAAACGGTCCGAGTGTGGGATACGCAGCATCGCGAATATTAAAATGTTGGATAAATTATGAAGTGTTCTCGTCGGCGCGGCGCGTCGTAAATATAAATCAACGGAATTAAATTCATTAACGATCCGCGGCGTTCGACGCCCGTTAATGAAGTTTTACGGACCGACGCGACGGTATCTTTTAATATCCCAGATTTAATCGGATTAATATTTTGTGTAAACGCACGCACATCGTTTATTATTTTTATTATTTATACCAAAAAAATTCGGTATGAAATTCAACGCCGGCCCTGGATTTGTTTCGAAACGTCCAAAATCAAGTAACGACGATATGAAAAAAGCACAAACACCTGTTCGTCGCCGAATTGAATTAACGGCGTCGTTAAACGACCGTTAAAATTTCACATCTCTTCTCTGTTTGTGTTTTTGTTGAATAAAACCGACCCCTGTTACGATTTTCAACGACTAAACAGTCGTCAAATCGAATTAACGGCGCCGTTAAACGACCGTTAAGTCGTTCTAAATCTCGTATCTCTTCTCTATCCATATTTTTTTTCAACAAAACTGAAACCGGTTTCGATTTCAAAAAACTAAACAGCCACAAACACACGCATCTGTTTGTCGTTAAATCGAGGTAACGGCGCCGTTAAACGACCGTTAAATTTCGCATATTTTCTCTGTTTGTGTTTTATTCGATTTTTTCCACCAATTTTCTCGATAAGACATACCTGTTTGTTTTGAAATCGAATTAACGACGCCGTTAAATCGGTCGTTGAAATCTCATATCTCTTCCCAAATTTTATTTCATTCAAGAGAACTAAATATCGTGTCAATTTTGGAAAACGTGGAGGTGTAAAAATACACACCTGTTCGATTTCTGGATGGAGTTAACGACGCCGTTAAACGAAATCTCGTATCTCCCCTCTATCTACAAAAAAAATACGAATCCTGTTTCGATTTTTTGGGAAACATGGACGTGCCTACATGGACACACCTGTTAACGATGCCGTTAAACGATCGTTGAGTCATACAACGGCCGTTAAAATCTCATACTATTTTTTCTGGTCTTGTTTCAATTGGCAAAAACAACCCTATTTTGATTTCGAAAAAATATCAACGTTTCACCCTTCATTTGCACACCTGTTAGATTTTTTAAAATCAGATTAACGGCGCCGTTAAACGTTAAAATCCCATATTATGTTTCTGTTCCTGTTTTTATTGGAAGAACAACCCTGTTTCAATTTGGCAAAAATATAAATGTTTCCCCTTTCATATACACACCTGTTAGATTTTCAAAACCAGTTTAACGGCGCCGTTAAACGAATGTTGAGACAAACAACGACCGTTAAAATCTCATATTATTTTTCTATTCTCGTTTTTATTGGAAAAACAACCCTATTTTGATTTCCGAAAAAATATATAAATGTTTCACCATTTATATGCACACCTGTTAGATTTTTTAAAATCAGATTAACGACGCCGTTAAACGTTAAAATCCCATATTATTTTTCTATTCTCGTTTTAATTGGAAAAAACAACCATATTTTGATTTCGGAAAAAATATAAACGTTTCACCCTTTATATACACACTTGTCAGATTTTCAAAACCAGTTTAACGGTGTCGTTAAACGATCGTTGAGACATACAATGGCCGTTAAAATCCCATATTATTTTTCTGTTCTTGTTTTTATTGGAAAAACAACCCAGTTTCAATTTGAGAAAATTATAAACGTTTCACCCTTTATATGCACACCTGTTAGATTTTTTAAAATCAGATTAACGGCGCCGTTAAACGTTAAAATCCCATATTATTTTTCTGTTCTCGTTTTAATTGGAAAAAACAACCCTATTTTGATTTCGGAAAAAATATAAACGTTTCACTTTTTATATACACACTTGTTAGATTTTCAAAACTAGATTAACGGCGTCGTTAAACGATCATTTAGTCATACAACGGCCGTTAAAATATCATATTGTTTTTTGGTTCTTGTTTTAATTGAAAAAACAACCCTGTTTTGATTTTGAAAAAGTTATTAATGTTTCTCCCTTCATATACACGCCTGTTTGATTTCCAGTCAAGGTCAGCAGCTCCGTTAAACGATCGTTTAGCCTTGCAACGGTCGTTAAAAATCTCCTATTATTATTTTTTGGTTTTAATTGAAAAAAAACCCTGTTTCGATTTCGGAAAAACTTTAGCTATCACCCCTTGTTCGATTTTCAAACCAGATTAACGGCGCCGTTAAACGATCTTTCAGCCTTTCGAATGCCGCCGTTAAAATCTCCAATCCTTTTTTCAGATTTCCGTTCGATTCGAAAAAACCACCCTGTCTCGATTTCGGAAAAAAATGTGTATGTTCCGTTACAACACACCTGTTCGATTTTCAAATCCGGTTAAACGGCCGTTATCTCGCACGACGCTCGTTCGAATCGAAAAACCCGTCGACGATGGTTTTCTAGGGTGGTGTGAAAAACGCACCGAACCACCTGTTCGACATTAAACGATCCCAGAACCAGATCCGTACGTACCAGTAAAAAAAAACGTCTTTTCGTCGTGCAACGACGCCGTTTAACGCCGTCGTTTAACGACGCCGACGGCCATATTTCGTATTGCGTTTGACGTTTATGACTACGTGTGTTCGTAACGACTTGCATATTTATTTATTCGGATAATGGACGACGTGCTCGGTCGTTGTTTTTTTTTTTTGGTTTCGATCAGGACTCGAAGCTTCGTCCTACGTCGGAGCTTTATTGTTTCGGAACGACTAGACTTGAATTGGAATTGGGGAAAATTCGAAAAATGTTTGTATCGAAACGAGCTTTGTATAGCTCGAATTAGAACGAGTCGAGTTGGGGGTGAGACGGGGTGAGACGAGCTTTTCCTATGTGTCGTTTGTGATTTAATCCCGGTTCGAAGAAACCGTGCGTGAAATTAAACGCACGGGGATTCGATTTTGTTTATAATAGAACAAGGTGAGTGTCCGGTAATCAGGGGGTGGTTTTTTCATTAGAGAGAGTGAGAGAAAAACAGTCTTTATCTCTTGAAACGTCGGTCAGTTCACGTTCCGATCGTCACACACAAAAAAAACACCCCCGACTCCATATTTGCGTTTCGGGCACAAAAAACTGTCTGTCAACATTCCTTCGTCAAAATTGTTCGATGTTTGTATTTATGTGCGTCGCGACGTCACGCCGAAAATCGTTTTAGGGGCGCAAGGAGCGAACGCGTAACGGAATTAAACGCGAAATCGAATTAAATTCGAACACTGTTGTGCGCGAATTTTAGCGAAATAATTAACCGGATCGGGCGTACGTACGGGGATGGATGTTGTGTCGCTGATTGGGAGCTGATAAGGGTGGAAATTGTGGAAATCGTACGTCGCTAGCAATGATCGAGATATCTTTCAGGAATGAGCCGTGATCTTGTAATGGAAATATGGAAAAATTCAAGGGTTGAAAAAGCTCAAATGAAAAAAAAATAATTATTTCCCATTCAATCATATTTAAAATAACCATCATTCCTAACAGACATATGAAATATCTTTCAGGAATGATCTGTGACCTTGTAATGGAAATATGGAAAATGTCAAGGGTTGAAAAAGCTCAAATGAAAAACATAAAAATGATTTTTTTCCATTCAATCATATTTAAAACGACCATCATTCCTAACAGACATATGAAATATCTTTCAGGAATGATCCGTGACCTTGTAATGGAAATATGGAAAATGTCAAGGGTTGAAAAAGCTCAAATGAAAAACATAAAAATGATTTTATCCCATTCAATCATATTTAAAATGACCATCATTCCTAACAGACACATGAAATATATTTCAGGAATGATCTGTGACCTTGTAATGGAAATATGGAAAATATCAAGGGATGAAAAAGCTCAAATGAAAAACATAAAAATTGATTTTTTCCTATTTAATCACATTTAAAATGACCATCATTCCTAACAGGCATATGAAATATCTTTCAGGAATGATCCATGACCTTGTAATGGAAAAATGGAAAATCTCAAGGGTTGAAAAAGCTCGAATGAAAAACATAAAATTATTTTTTTCCCATTCAATCATATTTAAAATGACCATCATTCTTGATAGACATATGAAATATCTTTCAGGAATGACATGTGATCTTGTAATGGAAATATGGGAAATGACAAGGGTTGAAAAAGCTCAAATGAAAAACAAAAATTATTTTTTTCCAATTCAATCATATTTAAAATTACCATCATTCCTAACAGACATATGAATTATCTTTCAGGAATGATCCGTGAGCTTGTAATGGAAAAATGGAAAATGTCAAGGGTTGAAAAAGCTCAAATAAAAAACATAAAAATTGATTTTTTCCCATTCAATCATATTTAAAATTACCATCATTCCTAACAGACATATGAAATATCTTTCAGGAATGATCCTTGATCTTGCATTGGAAATATGGAAAATATCAAGGGATGAAAAAGCTCAAATGAAAAAAAATAATTATTTCCCATTCAATCATATTTAAAATAACCATCATTCCTAACAGACATATGAAATATCTTTCAGGAATGATCTGTGACCTTGTAATGGAAATATGGAAAATATCGAGGGTTGAAAAAGCTCGAATAAAAAACATAAAAATTGATTTTTTCCCATTCAATCATATTTAAAATGACCATCATTCCTAACAGACATATGAAATATCTTTCAGGAATGATCTGTGACCTTGTAATGGAAATATGGAAAATGTCAAGGGTTGAAAAAGCTCAAATGAAAATATAAAAATTAATTATTTCCCATTCAATCATATTTAAAACGACCATCATTCCTAACAGACATATGAAATATCTTTCAGGAATGATCCTTGATCTTGCATTGGAAATATGGAAAAATTCAAGGGTTGAAAAAGCTCAAATGAAAAATATAAAAATTGATTTTTTCCCAATTCAATCATATTTAAAATTACCATCATTCCTAACAGACACATGAAATATCTTTCAGGAATGATCCGTGACCTTGTAATGGAAATATGGAAAATGTCAAGGGTTGAAAAAGCTCAAAACAGGGAATAACGGCCAAAAGTTCAATCTGATCTACGATCTAGTATCCTAGTACGATTATCTCTCGCTCACTCTGTCTCCATACTCGAGATATGTTCGATCTTTTTCAATAGTTATTTTTTTCTACGCCGCCTAATGGATCGATATACGCTCAATCGAAACATCTGTCTCGTTTTATATCACAGTTAGTGCATTTATCTATCTTTATCTATACATTTTTTTCGAAAAATCACACACAAGTCGAGTGTTTTTTTAAGCGTGATAGAACTTTAAATTGAATTATTATCGTTTTGAAAAAATATTCTCGATCGTACTTTTTCTTGATATACACACACTGAGATGTATTTTTTGTTAGATAGTGATATCATGTTTAAAAAACACTTTAAAATGTATTTATAATTGATAATATCTTCATAAATTACAGGTATGTAATCAGATTGAATCATTGTCGATCTGGACGTTTGTTCGGAATTGAAAAAGAAAAATCACAGGTCGTGGCGTTTTCATCCCCTAAAAATTTCACACACACGCGCCGTCCGATCTCTAAAAAAATAACGACAATAACAATAAATCAAGTCGTGTGTGGGGCCCCCGGTGCTTCCGCAGCACTCCATCGCGGCCCGTATCTGCGTACGGACGTACGAAAATAATTAAAGAATAATTATAAACGGAATTATGGCGCGCACGAACGTCGAAAAAGTTAATTTCCGTCAGATTTACAGCGCATTAATGCGGCGACGCCTTTGTGCGACGTCCACACACACACACACGCCGAGAGAGAAAAATCCGTAATAATCTCTTGTATTGTTGAACGTGCGAGTGTGGACGCGGCAGGATAAACCTGTCCGTCTGTCTCTGTGTAATACAATTTTTCCATCTTTGTATGTGATTTTTTTCCTCCCTCCACCCCTACGCGCTATATGGGAAAAAGTTCTCGTTCTGTGTATTTAATTTATTCATTAAAAACGTATGCAAATACGACGGAAGAATTAAATCGACACACGAGATACGAACGATGTTCTTATTAGACGATTTTCAGGTTTTTTCGTCCTTTTTTATTTGATATGCGGTTTAACAGAATTTTGAATTTTTCTTCCAATTTTAATAGTGTTTTTTTAGGTCTGATCGAATTTTCAATCGAGATTTAATTTAATTTAATAAGATTCAGGTTTTTCAAAAAAAAACATTCTCTCTCTCTCTCATTCTCCCAACCACGATCCATCCTCGTTTTTCACCTGTCTTCGGCCATTCGAGCCCGAATTGCACGTCTGTTAACGATTATAAACGGTACGACTCGTACAATAAAATTCGTCCTTTACGCTTTTATGTCCTTTTTATTCGGATATCTACTTACCGACTCGCATTCACGCCATCTTTAAACGCGCCGAGAGAGAGGGGGGAGAGAGAGAGAGATCTCTATTAATATATCGAGTGCATCGATAAAATTTTACGGTTGGAATTTTTATGACATTCGGAATATTCGTCGTTTAGAAAAAAGTCGAATATTATTTCAAATACACATACGAATATTGTAAATAATTCGATATGCAGAAAGTGTTTTATGTATCTCACGTTTAATTCCGGAGGACGGAGTCTGTAGTGGCGGCGGTCCGATTATCTCGACGTTGTCGCTCGGACGGGATGTGAAAAAATTAAAAAAGATATCTGTGTGGGGGAAAAAACGTCGTGTGTCAACGTCGGTGACGGGTCGAGACATCGGACTACACGGATTTAGATAAGGCGGAAAAATGGGATTCTGTATCGGATATGGTTTGGTATCTAGAGAAGAGCGAGATGGGAGAAATGAAAAATGGAAATCGTGTCACGACTATTTCGCATAGAAACACAATCGTACGAAAACTTGTTTAGAAACTCTGTGTAATGTTTTCGATAGGTAATTTTATCCTCTTTCGAATGACGCAAATCGGAGTTTTCTATCTCGAATGGTTTTTTTGTAATCTTGAAAAAATCACGAGTATGTATAATCTTGATCGACTAGGTATATTTTTTTTCGATCAAAAAAAGAACGAATTTTAAGGACTCGTCCAGACAGGATTATTGGTTTTTGAAAAAACTAATAGGAAACTTTTTAATAGTAAATTTTATCCTCTTTCGTTTGGTGTAAATTAATTTTTTTTATCTCAAATAGTTTTTTTGTAATTTTAAAAAAATCACAAGTATGTAAAATTTTGATCGACTAGGTATTTTTTTTAAATCAAAAAAATAATAAATTTTAACGACTCGTCCAGACAGAATTATTGGTTTTTAAAAAAACTAATATAAAACTTTTTGATAGTAAATTTTATTCTCTTTCTACTGGTGACAATTGAAATTTTTTATCTTTAATAGTTTTTTTGTAATTTTGAAAAAATCGCAAGTGTGTATAATCTTGATCGACTAGGTATATTTTTTTCAATCAAAAAAAGAACCAGTTTTAAGGACTCGTCCAGACAGGATTATTGATTTTTAAAAAAACTAGTAGAATACTTTTTAATAGTAAATTTTATTCTCTTTCGTTTGGTATAAATTAATTTTTTTTATCTCGAATAGTTTTTTTGTAATCTTAAAAAAATCACGAGTGTGTATAATCTTGATCGACTAGGTATATTTTTTTCAATCAAAAAAGAACGAATTTTAAGGACTCGTCCAGACAAAATTATTGATTTTTGAAAAAACTAATAGAAAACTTTTTAATAGTAAATTTTATCCTCTTTCTGCTGGTGAAAACTGAAATTTTTTATCTATAACAGTTTTTTTGTAATTTTGAAAAAAACACTAGTATGTAAAATCTTGATTGGTTGGGTATATTTTTTTTCTATCAAAAAAAGAACAAATTTCAAGGACTCGTCCAGACAGGATTATTGATTTTTGAAAAAACTAATAGAAAACTTTTTAATAGTAAATTTTATTCTCTTTCGTTTGGTGTGAATTAATTTTTTTTATCTCAAATAGTTTTTTTGTAATCTTGAAAAAATCACAAGTATGTAAAATCTTGATCGACTAGGTATTTTTTTTCAATCAAAAAAGAACGAATTTTAAGGACTCGTCCAGACAGGATTATTGATTTTCAAAATACTAATAGAATACTTTTTAATAGTAAATTTTATCCTCTTTCTGCTGGTGAAAACTGAAATTTTCTATCTCTAATAGTTTTTTTGTAATTTTAAAAAAATCACTAGTATGTGTAATCTTGATTAACTAGGTATATCTGTTTGTTAAAAGAAAAAACAATTTTAAGAATTCGTCAGGACAGGATTATTAATTTTTAAGAATCTATTATAAAACTTTGAGATAGTGAATTTTATCCTCTTTCAAATGGCGTCGACCGAAATTTCCTATCTCTAACATTTTTTTAAAATAATCTTGAAAAATCACGAGCATGTGTTTTATTTTTGATTAAAAAAAGATGTAATTTTAAAAATTTTCCAGGACAGCATTAACAATTTCTAAAAAACATCAAGAACACTTTTTAATAGTAAATTTTATGCTCTTTTGTCTGGTATAAATCAAAATTATCTATCTCTAATATTTTTTCTTATAATCTTAAAAAATCATGGACATGTATTTTATTTTTGATTTAAAAAAAGATCAAATTTTAAAAATTTTCCAGGACAGCATTACTAATTTGTAAAAAACATTGAAAACACTATTCAATAGAAATTTTAATGCTCTTTCGACTGAAATAAATCAAAAATTTATACCTTTAAATGTTTTTTTTAGAATCTTGAAAAATCATGGGCATGTATTTTATTTTTCATTTAAAAAAAGATCGAATTTTAAAAATTCTCCAAGACTGCATTAAAATTTTCTAAAAAAAAATCAAGAACACTTTTTAATAGTAAATTTAATGCTCTTTTGATTGTTGAAAACCATAATTTTTTATCTCTAATATTTTTTTTATAATTTTGAAAAAATCACAAACATGTATATTCTCGATTATGTATATATATTGATGTTTTAAAAACGGTCGAGTTTGGAAAAACGTACAGGTCTGGTTTAACTATTTTTTGAAACGTTGATACCTGATTTATATAGTAAATTTAATGCTCTTTTGTCTGGCATAAACGAAAATTATCTATCTCTAACATTTTTATTTATAATCTTGAAAAATCATAGGCATGTATTTTATTTTTCATTTAAAAAAATGATCGAATTTTAAAAATTTTCCAAGACAGCATTAAAAATTTCTAAAAAAACATCAAGAACACTTTTCAATAGAAAATTTAATGCCCTTTCGACTGAAATAAATCAAAAATTTATACCTTTAAAAGTTTTTTTATAATCTTGAAAAATCATGGGCATGTATTTTATTTTTCATTTAAAAAAATGATCGAATTTTAAAAATTCTCTATGACAGCATTAAAAATTTCTAAAAAAACACCAAGAACACTTTTCAATAGAAAATTTAATGCCCTTTCGACTGAAATAAACGAAAAATTTATATCTTTAAAAGTTCTTTTATAATCTTGAAAAATCATGGGCATGTATTTTATTTTTCATTTAAAAAAAGATCGAATTTTAAAAATTCTCCAAGACTGCATTAAAATTTTCTAAAAAACATCAAGAACACTTTTTAATAGAAAATTTAATGCCCTTTGGACTAAAATAAATCAAAAATTTATACCTTTAAATATTTTTTTATAATCTTGAAAAATCATGGGCATGTATTTTATTTTTGATTTAAAAAAAGATCGAATTTTAAAAATTTTCCAGGACAGCACTAATAATTTCTAAAAAACATCAAGAACATTTTTCAATAGAAAATTTAATGCTCTTTCAACTGAAATAAATCAAAAATTTATACCTTTAAATGTTTTTTTATAATCTTGAAAAATCATGGGCATGTATTTTATTTTTCATTTAAAAAAAGATCGAATTTTAAAAATTTTCTAGCACAGCACTAACAATTTCTAAAAAAACATCAAGAACACTTTTCAATATAAAATTTAATGCCCTTTCCACTAAAATAAATCAAAAATTTGTACCTTTAAATGTTTTTTTTATAATCTTGAAAAATCATGGGTATGTATTTTATTTTTCATTTAAAAAAAGATCGAATTTTAAAAATTCTCTAATACATCATTAACAATTTCTAAAAAAACATCAAGAACACTTTTCAATAGAAAATTTAATGCCCTTTCGACTGAAATAAACGAAAAAATTATATCTTTAAACGTTGTTTTATAATCTTAAAAAAATCATCTCTGTATATATTTTTCCCCCCAAAAAAATCAAACTTTATTATAAATTCTCAATAATTTTTAAACAATTGTAGCAAATTTTATACTCTTTCGACTGGTGGCAATAGAAATTGGTTATCTTTTATAGTTTTCTTTTAATCTTGAAAAAATCATGTGTGTGTATTTCATTTTTTATTAAAAAATATGTACATATATATATATATATAGAGAGAGAGAGAGAGAATGTGTGTATTATATATACACTTTCTACCGAACTAACCAACAAACCACCCGACGATTAAAAAAATTCTGGTTATCTTTTATAGTTTTTTTTTAATCTTAAAAAAACCATGAATGTGTATTTCATTTTTTATTAAAAAATATGTACATATATATATATAAAGAGAGAGAGAGAGAATGTATATATAATAATATATACACTTTCTACCGAACTAACCAACAAACCACCCAACGATTAAAAAAATTCTGGTTATCTTTTATAGTTTTTTTTAATCTTAAAAAAACCATGAATGTGTATTTCATTTTTTATTAAAAAATATGTACATATATATATAGAGAGAGAGGGAGAGAGAGAGAATGTGTGTATTATATATACACTTTCTACCGAACTAACCAACAAACCACCCGACGATTAAAAATATTCTGGTTATCTTTTATAGTTTTTTTCTAATCTTAAAAAAACCATGAATGTGTATTTAATTTTTTATTAAAAAATATGTACATATATATATATATATATAAATATATATATATATATATATATATAGAGAGAGAGAGAGGGAGAGAGAGAGGGAGAGAGAGAGAATGTGTGTATTATATATACACAATTCTCTCTCAAACAAACCACCCGACGATTAAAAAAATTCTATAGTAAAAATGACGTATAGTCAATTTTCAGTGATATCGACTATTGTGCCAGCCGAGCGGGTAAAACCGAGCAGTCGGCTCTGGCGCACGCTCGTCGCACGTTCGCGGCCTTGTCCGATCTTCCCCGAAAGTTTCGTATACTCGATCTCACATAAAGTACACTTAACGTAACTCGACCAGAAAAAAATAAATAAATTACAAATTAATCGTAATTGTTGATCTCTCTGTTGAACATCGAACGTTTCGAGAATTTCACACTCTTCCAGTTTGGAAATTCGAACGAAAATCGATAAAAGTGTATTTTGGAAATTGTATATAGAGGAAAGAAAGTGATGTTTTCGGTTGATTTTCGTCTCGATTCCCATAGAACCACCCCTATTCTGTTTCGACACGAGAAATATATAAATTGTTTCGACGATGACGACGCGCGAACGAGATACATACCGGACAGACGGTGACGTACGGTCTCATCGTCGAAGACAATTTATTACCAGACGTGTGTGTGTTGTCTGCATGCTGTTCGTTTCTCCTCCGTATCCTTTTCTCATCGCGTCTAGAAATTTTTTCCCTGGTTGATATATGGCCGTGTGTTTTTTCAACACCCCCACCCACCATATTTCTTCCTCTCCTCTCGCACGAAATATACACGACGTCGTTCGAAAATTATTAAGATTAATCACGTGACGAGTTGTCGGGTGGATTGGTGGGTGGGTGAGTGGGTGTGTTGTTCGAGTATTTCCTACAAGATTGATTTATTGGAAAAATGTGTATATGGTCGGGTGACATCGATCGTTTTTTTATTATTATGTCTATGCGACTTCCAAGATCTTGATCTTCCTGGAAAAATTTTGAAAAAAAAAACTGGAACAACACACAATTATCAATCGGTCTTGTCCGGCGAGAACGAATTATCATTTCCACGAAGGGATGAGGATGGAACGAACAATGGAAGATGAAGAAAAACAACCCCCGGGAGTAACGTTCGAATTGCACGTGACAATAGGTGTCGCGAACAATAACAGTAATTTTCCAGCCGAAGGACGTCGGTTCGAAACCGAGTTCTCTGTTTTTTCATTTTTTCTTCTCTTTTTTTACAATAGCCGCGTGGCTCGTTCGGTTTTATTATCGTCATTTGCTCGTTCGGTCGGTCGGCGGTCCGTACATACGTAACGTGCAACATCAGCCATCCACCCACTCACCCACTCACCCACCCACACGACGATGTCGCGATTCGTCGTCTGTACGTACGTTCGAATCCATTCTGGAACTCATTGTAAACTGGCGAGCTTTTGTTACCGACTACGTAAATGGATGTGGGTTGTATGTATGCTGTTAATCATCGAATAATGTTCGTTCCTATTTATATATATTGGAAGAGAGAGAGAGAGAGGGGGGTGTAAAAATCGTACAGACTTTCCCCGAACAGACGAATGGTTTGAGGAGATTGTTTTTTTCGCGTCGAGACACGGTCGTACGAGAACTTGTTTAGAAACTCTGGGTAGTGTTTTTGGTAGATGATTTTATTCTCTGTCGAATGGTACTAATTGTAATTTTTTATCTGTAATAGTTTTTTTGTGAGGTTGAAAAAATCACGAGTGTGTATAATCTTGAACTAGGTATATTTTTACAAAAAAAAGAATAAATTTTAAGGACTCGTCCAGACAGGATTATTGATTTTTAAAAAACTAATAAAATACTTTTTAATAGTAAATTTTATCCTCTTTCTGTTGGTGAAAACTGGAATTTTCTATCTCTTGGAGTTTTTTTGTAATCTTGAAAAAATCACGAGTGTGTATAATCTTGATCGACTAGGTATATTTTTTTTCTATCAAAAAAATAACGAATTTTAAGGACTCGTCCAGACATGATTATTGATTTTTGAAAAAACTAATAGAATACTTTTTAATAGTAAATTTTATCCTCTTTCTGTAGGTGAAAACTGGAATTTTCTATCTCTGACAGTTTTCTTGTAATTTTAAAAAAATCACTAGTATGTATAATCTTGATCGACTAGGTATATTTTTTTTCAATCAAAAAAAGAACGAATTTTAAGGACTCGTCCAGACAGGATTATTGATTTTTGAAAAAACTAATAGAAAACTTTTTAATAGTAAATTTTATTCTCTTTCGTTTGGTGTAAATTATTTTTTTTTATCTTGCATAGTTTTTTTGTAATCTTAAAAAAATCACAAGTATGTATAATCTTGATCGACTAGGTATATTTTTTTCAATCAAAAAAGAACGAATTTTAAGGACTCGTCCAGACAGGATTATTGGTTTTTGAAAAAACTAATAGAAAACTTTTTAATAGTAAATTTTATTCTCTTTCGTTTGGTGTAAATTATTTTTTTTTATCTCAAATAGTTTTTTTGTAATCTTAAAAAAATCACAAGTATGTATAATCTTGATCGACTAGGTATATTTTTTTTCAATCAAAAAAAGAACGAATTTTAAGGACTCGTCCAGACAGGATTATTGATTTTTAAAAAACTAATAAAATACTTTTTAATAGTAAATTTTATCCTCTTTCTGCTGGTGATAATTGTAATTTTTTATCTCTAACAGTTTTCTTGTAATCTTAAAAAAATCACGTATCATAATCTTGATCGACTATGTACACTTTTTTGGGGTTAAACATAAAGCAAAGTTTAAGGACTCGCTAGGACAGTATTGATATTTTTTTAAAAAATTGGGAACATATTTTTAATAGTAAATTTTATCCTCTTTCGAATGGTGTAAATTATAATTTTGTATCTTAAATATTTTTCTTGTTATTTTGAAAAAATCACGAGTATATATAATCTTGATTGACTATGTATTTTTTTTTTGATTTTAAAAAAGAACAAAGTTTAAGGACTCGCTAGGACAGTATTGATAATTTTTTAAAAAGCTGAGAACACATTTTTAATAATAAATTTTATCCTCTTTCGAATGGTGTAAATTATATTTTTTTATCTTTAATATTTTTCTTGTTATTTTGAAAAAATCACGAGTATGTATAATCTCAAACAAGTATATATATTGTTTTAAAGTAAGTCAATTTTAAAAAATCGTACAGGTCTGTATTAATCATTTATCAACAAGATAAAAATTGTTTTATATGGTAAATTTAATGCTCTTTCGATTAGTGTAAACTAGAATTTTTTATCTCTAATAGTTTTTTTGTAATCCTAAAAAATCACAAGTATGTATAATCAGGATAGACTAGGTATCTTTTTTTAAATATAACAATTTTTTAAAATTCGTCAAGATAACATTAATGATTTTTAAAAAAATATTAACACTTTTTTTAATAGTAAATTTTATTCTCTTTCGACTACCGTAAACTAGATTTTTTATCTCTAACGGTTTTTTTGTAATCTTAAAAAAATCACATGTATAATCTGGATCGACTAGGTATATTTTTTCTTGAAAAAATTACAAATTTCAAAAATTCGCCCAGATATCATTAATAATTTTTTAAAAAAGTGTTATAATACTTTTTAATAAAAAAATATACGCTCTTTCGATTGGCGTAAACTAGAATTTTTTATCTTCAACGGTTTTTTTGTAATCTTAAAAAAATCACATGTATAATCTTGATCGACTAGATATATTTTTTCTTGAAAAAATTACAAATTTTAAAAATTCGCCCAGATATCATTAATGATTTTTAAAAAAAGTGTTATAATACTTTTTAATAAAAAAATATACGCTCTTTCGATTGGCGTAAACTAGAATTTTTTATCTCCAACGGTTTTTTTGTAATCTTAAAAAAATCACATGTATAATCTGGATCGACTAGATATATTTTTTCTTGAAAAAATTACAAATTTCAAAAATTCGCCCAGATATCATTAATGATTTTTTAAAAAAGTGTTATAATACTTTTTAATAAAAAAATATATGCTCTTTCGATTGGCGTAAACTAGAATTTTTTATCTCCAACGGTTTTTTTGTAATCTTAAAAAAATCACATGTATAATCTGGATCGACTAGATATATTTTTTCTTGAAAAAATTACAAATTTCAAAAATTCGCCCAGATATCATTAATGATTTTTTAAAAAAGTGTTATAATACTTTTTAATAAAAAAATATATGCTCTTTCGATTGGCGTAAACTAGATTTTTTTATCTCCAACAGTTTTTTTGTAATCTTAAAAAAATCACAAGTATGTATAATCTTCATCGAGTAGACACATTTTTTTGTTGAAAAAAGGACAAAATTCCAGAACTCTCCAGGACATCATTAACGATTTTCAAGAGATGAAGAGAACACTTTTCAGTAGTAAATTTTATGCTCTTTCGATTGCCACAAACCTGAACTTTCTCTCTCCAATAATTTTCTTGCAATCTGGAATTAATCACGGACATGCATCACCAATCACTTTAAATGTAGTTGATGATTTATCAACCATCCAGGACCGTTCTGATAATTTTCCAAAACATCGAAAAACATTTCTTATAGTAAATTTTATGCTCTTTCGATTGCCACAAACCTGAATTTTCTCTCTCCAATAATTTTCTTGGAATCTGGAATTAATCACGGACATGCATCACCAATCACTTTAAATGTAGTTGATGATTTATCAACCATCCAGGACCGTTCTGATAATTTTCCAAAACATCGAAAAACATTTCTTATAGTAAATTTCATGCTCTTTCGATTGCCGTAAACCTGAACTTTCTCTCTCCAATAATTTTCTTGCAATCTGGAATTTTCTTGCAATCACGGACATGCATCACCAATCACTCGAATCGTACTTATTTTCGATTAATTGACCAGGACCGTACTGAATATTTTCAACCGACAATCAAAAAAAAACTATCTCTTATAGAAATTCCATACTTTTTCGATTTATTGAAAACGTGTCTTCAATAACATTTATTCGTCTCTCTATAAAAAACTCCCGAGACACGAATTTCGTTCCCGCGTCTCGTCCCATACAAATTGAGACGCGTCGCTAATAAAAATAACAAACGGGCACGGACGCCCGCGGCCGAAACTAACTCTCGCCCGAAAACGGATGAATAACGAGCGCGTTTAACTCGGAAACTCCGAACACGAGCGAATAAATAAAAACAAGTATACACACAGCGCGGATGGGGATGATGGGGATGGAGGGCGGTACGCAAACCGCGAACGGATACGACCGAACGCAAACGCGAGTAATAAAATTAGTACGGAATCACCGCTTTATTAGATGTCGAGGGGGTGGGTTTTTTTACAGGAGGATGAAATAAAAATCAATTCGTTTCGATTGACAGCCGATATACGACCTGTGCTGAAAGCTCTTAACCTCTCGATCTTGGCCATTCGAGACGCATTACATAAAAAACGATCGAAATTGGTTGAGATTCGAACCGATGACCGTCATGTATCAAGATGACCCGATCACCTATCTCTCGTTCACTCGCACACGTATATTCCCGGATAATTGTATTTCACTCACACCAATTGATCATAATTGCTGTCAATCGAGACGTCTGTGACGAATCTCCATCTCGTTCTAGATCACTCGACACACGTATGTTCTATCTCTATCTAGTAGTATCCTGTACGATTTTTGATTTCCATACAACGAACCGTGATAGATGTTCATCTCGTTCTTGATCATTGAACGTGTATGTTTCTTCTCTATCGAGTATCCTATTCCTTTCGTGATTTATTCCACAGTCGGGGAAGAATCCGCGGTACGTAAATACTTGATGTTTTTTATACGCAGAGACACGGGAGACGTGTAAGTCGGTCGGTCGATTGATAAATCCCGACGCCGCGTTGAGCAGCATCGAGACGACGGGAATTCAATTACGTTCCATAATTCACCGTCGTCTTCCACAAATGGGTCGGTGGTAATGGAACGTCGTGCGTACGTACGTACGTTCGATCGTCGACGAAAAGAACAATCGTGTTCGAAAGATGACAAGCTTTCATCTCTCCCCCGTCTCGGATTATATTCCACCCCCAACCCCACCCACACACCACCAAAAGTGTGGAATCGGGTACGTTTCTAGTTGTGATTTTTATTGAAACGGATCTCGGCCGGACGTATCCGATAACTTGGAAGCGACGTCCGTACGTCCGATCGACCGATCATCCAACCAACCCCCATCCCTCGAACGAGGGGATGGAATGGGACTCGTGTATGGAATGTGCGAAATTCGATTCGCGGTACGGAAAAAATCGACATGAATCGATGAACGCGTGTCGGGCGACCGGTCAGGTACGAACAACCAACCCCCAACCAACCACCCGCCAATCGGTGTTTATTTGTAGTCGGTGCACGGAGGTCGAAGTGAATTGTCGAGATTTTTTTTGTTGTTGTTGTTGTTGAATGGTACGAAAGTACGATACACGAACACGTGTCCGTTCGAAAGAGAGAGAGGGGGGATGGGACGAGTATAAGAGTGAGAGAGAGGGAGTATACACGGGGGTGTTTGTTTGTTTGTATGCAGAACTCATATTTCAAACAACGACACTTGTTGTACGTCCGTAAACAAAGCACGCCCACCGCGTGCGCGCTTTTGAAATGAAAATCGAGAGCTTCGGAGCTTTTCGAGCTTTCTTATAAACCGTACGGCATCTTCTCGTATACGCATGTTTCGGTGCTTTGAACTCGAGCAAGGGATTCGATCGAACGGACTAATCAACTATCCGAGTGAGAGAGTTCCGTTTTTCCACAATTCGGTCACTTCTTCGGAATGAAACGTGGAGCATCTTCGTTGATACAAGCGATTCGTTTCTCTTATCTGGAAATTTGGATGTCTAAGGAACAGATTAAAAGAATTCTATACTTTGGAACGAGATTCCACGTTTCCATAAATCTGGTCTATTTGTTAAAAGGTTCTCGAATTTTCATCTTTTAAAATTTGTTTAAGAATTGTGCTCTTTGGAACGAGATTCGAGATTTCTGGAATTTTCGCCAGATCTTCCATTCTTGTTTATCTCTCGCCAAGATCTTCCATTCTTGTTTACCGTTGCTCCAATTTCGAGCGTAAAGTAACTTTTCTTATACAAATCAATACTTGCTTGAATTTCCAACAAAGATTTTCTACAAAGAAAACTTTATTTGTCTGAAAATAATTTCGACTAAAACACACACGCACAATCCCATATATGTTTTAATATATTTAAGAAGTTAAAACACGACCCCAAATAAACACCACTCCTTCTAATTACGACATTTTCCATTTCGGCCTAGCATTTTGTAGCCCACGCGGTACGTAAATATATATTATTAAAATGATACGAGCGACGAGCTTAAAATAAATACAATTTAATATTATATCAACCCTTATATATATATATATATATATATATATATATATATATATATGAATGTGTGTGCGCGCGGTTGGGGTAATGGGGGTGTGTTTAAGAGTGAAGGGATGTTGTGTTCAGACAGAACAGCGAGGCTGCATTAAAAGAAATAATAGGAGCGAAGGTCGTAAATTAAATGCAAACAACAGTCTACAATAGACACAAAGGGGTGTGTTTTAAATATATATATATATATATATATATATATATATATATATATATATATATATATTATTTGAATAGACAAGACACGGATCAATTTCCAGACAGCAGTATTAAGGGTTGACGCTTGATTTACGAACAGAGCAGAGCTTTATGTGCCGAGTACTGATTTTTCCAGCTGTTTTAAAAACGTTTTTCCACAGTGCACCCCTTTTGACAAAAAAAAATGTCATGGTCGTCGATCAGATTTTTCTGGTAGATAGATAGATAGATCCAAGAATTGAGATATTCGGGAAATTGATTGAGAATTGTGGAAGAAGGAGATTTGATAAATTGTGGAAGATGGAGATTTGATGGAATTCCAGAGAGAAGGGGTTGAAACGAGTTCTTGTGAAGAGTGACGTTTCGATCGAATCCTGTGCTCGAGAAGAGATAGAGATGTGTGGAGATGAAGATGCTGTATGGTAGAAACTGAAGAAGGGGTGAATAAAAGTGAGAGATTATTTTAGTTGAAAAGAGAGTTCTTAGGAAGTGTGTTATTGAATTATTAATACAAGAGTTGAGATGAGGGTGAAAAAACGTTTATAGGTAAAGATACTGTATGGTAGAAACTGAAAAAGGGTTGAATAAGGGTGAGAGATTTGTGGAGAGATTATTTTCGTTGAAAAGAGAGTTCTTAGGAAGTGTATTATTGAATTATTAATACAAGAGTTGAGATGAGGGTGAAAAAACGTTTATAGGTACAAATGCTGTATGGTAGAAATCGAAGAAGGGGTGAATGAGGGTGAGAGATTTGTGGAAAGATTATTTTCGTTTAAAAGAGAGTTCTTGGGAAGTGTGTTATTGAATTATTAATAGAAGAGTCGAGATGAGGGTGAAAAAACGTTTATAGGAAAAGATTTTTTATGATAGAAACTGAAGAAGGGGTGAATGAGAGTGAGAGATTTGAGGAGAGATGATTTTCGTTCAAAAGAGAGTTCTCAGGAAGTGTGTTATTGAATTATTAATGCAAGAGTTGAGATGAGGGTGAAAAAACATTTATAGGAAAATATTTTGTATGGTAGAAACTGAAGAAGGGGTGAATAAAAGTGAGAGATTATTTTAATCGAAAAGAGAGTTCTTAGGAAGTGTGTTATTGAATTATTAATACAAGAGTTGAGATGAGGGTGAAAAAACGTTTATAGGAAAAGATGCTGTATGGTAGAAACTGAAGAAGGGGTGAATGAGAGTGAGAGATTTGTTGAGAGATGATTTTCGGTTAAAAGAGAGTTCTTAGGAAGTGTGTTATTGAATTATTAATACAAGAGTTGAGATGAGAGTGAAAAAACGTTTATAGGAAAAGATTTTTTATGATAGAAACTGAAGAAGGGGTGAATGAGAGTGAGAGATTATTTTAGTTGAAAAGAGAGTTCTCAGGAAGTGTATTATTGAATTATTGATACAAGAGTTGAGATGAGGGTGAAAAAACGTTTATAGGAAAAGATTTTGTATGGTAGAAACTGAAAAAGGGGTGAATGAGAGTGAGAGATTTAGAGAGAGATGATTTTCGTTCAAAAGAGAGTTCTTAGGAAGTGTGTTATTGAATTATTAATACAAGAGTTGAGATGAGGGTGAAAAAACGTTTATAGGTAAAAATGCTGTATGGTAGAAATTGAAGAAGGGTTGAATAAAAGTGAGAGATTATTTTAATTGAAAAGAGAGTTCTTAGGAAATGTGTTATTGAATTATTGATACAAGAGTTGAGATGAGGGTGAAAAAAACGTTTATAGGTAAAAATGCTGTATGGTAGAAACTGAAGAAGGGTTGAATGAGAGTGAGAGATTTGTTGAGAGATGATTTTCGGTTAAAAGAGAGTTCTTGGGAAGTGTGTTATTGAATTATTAATACAAGAGTTGAGATGAGGGTGAAAAAAACGTTTATAGGTAAAAATGCTGTATGGTAGAAACTGAAGAAGGGTTGAATAAAAATGAGAGATTATTTTAATTGAAAAGAGAGTTCTTAGGAAGTGTGTTATTGAATTATTAATACAAAAGTTGAGATGAGGGTGAAAAAACGTTTATAGGAAAAGATGCTGTATGGTAGAAACTGAAGAAGGGATGAATGAGAGTGAGAGATTTGTTGAGAGATGATTTTCGGTTAAAAGAGAGTTCTTGGAAAGTGTGTTATTGAATTATTAATACAAGAGTTGAGATGAGAGTGAAAAAAACGTTTATAGGTAAAAATTCTGTATGGTAGAAATTAAAGAAGGGTTGAATAAAAGTGAGAGATTATTTTAATCGAAAAGAGAGTTCTTAGGAAGTGTGTTATTGATTTATTAATACAAGAGTCGAGATGAGGGTGGAAAAACGTTTATAGGTAAAAATGCTGTATGGTAGAAATTGAAGAAGGGTTGAATAAAAGTGAGAGATTATTTTAATCGAAAAGAGAGCTCTTAGGAAGTGTGTTATTGAATTATTGATACAAGAGTTGAGACGAGGGTGAAAAAACGTTTATAGGAAAAGATGCTGTATGAAAACTGTGATAAAAACTGGGACAAAATTAGATAAATGGAAGCTGTTTTTCCATTTATTATTTTTTTTTATTTCCATTTTTATTAAATTTCCAATTCTTCAATATCATCCCATTTTTCGTATCCATAAATAATACCTTTTCGATCCAGTGGATGTTACAAAAATCGATTATGTTTAAAACTCAAACGATTTATACGAACTCGTGTAGTTTTTTGGCAATTACTCGAAAATCGTTCGAGGTAGAAAATTTCTTTTTACTGCATTCGAAAGAGGATTAAATTTTCTACTAAAATACATTTTTTTCAAATTTTAAATAGTATCGGTACAGTCCTGGTGATTTTTTGAAAAACGAACTTTTTTTTAACACAAGTGATTGTGCACGTGTGTGGTTTTTTTGTACGATTATTCGAAAAATATTACAGGTAGAAAATTCTACTTTACACCATTCGAAAGAGTATAGAATTTGCTATTAAATTTTCGTCTTAAAATTTTTTGGTAAACATATTTTAATTTTTCCAAATCGATCATATTTTGGCGACAAGTCTGATTATGCACGTGTGTAGTTTTGATACGATTACTCAAGAACTGTTTAAGATAGAAATTTCTACTCTACTTTTTTCGAAAGAGCATAAAATTTACTATTATAAAACATGTGTTTCAAATTTTAAATAATATTCGTACAGACTTGGCGATTTTTTAAAAACCCATCTTTTTTTTACCTTAAATGATTATGCACATGTGTGGTTTATGCACAAGTGTAATTATGCATATATGTAGTTTTTGTACGATTACTCAAGAACTGTTTAAGATAGAAAATTCTACTCTACTTTTTTTGAAAGAGCATAAAATTTACTATTATAAAACGTTTATTTCAAGTTTTAAATAATATTAATATAGTCCTGGTGATTTTTTAAAAACCCATCTTTTTTTTACCTTAAATGATTATGCACAAGTCTGATTAGACACATGTGTAATTTTTGTACGATTACTCAAGAACTGTTTAAGATAGAAAATTCTACTCTACTTCTTTCGAAAGAGCATAAAATTTACTATTAAAAAACATTATTTCAAGTTTTAAATAATATTCGTACAGACTTGGTGATTTTTTAAAACCCGATCTTTTTTCTACCATAAATGATTATGCACATCTATGGTTTTTTTACATTTATTGGAAAACTATCCGAGATATAAAATTCCGTTTTACTCTATTAAAAAGAGCATAGAATTTACTATTAAATCCTCTTCCTAAAAAATCTTAAAACATATTGAATTTTTTTTAAATCGACTAGATTTTTGTAACAAGCACGTACGTAGTTTTCTCACGATTACTGCAAAACTATTAGAGCTAGAAAATTCCACTTTACTCCATTCGAAAGAGCATAAAATTCCATATGAAAATCATTCGACCAAATTGATTATTATAAATTTTAAACATACGTTCGAGGATCGAAAAGTCAACGAACTCGATCAGAATTTCATAACAGGTCAATCGTTCAAAACAGCTGATATTTAATTTCCATATTTGATTTACACAAATGAATTTTTATCCCAACATCTCGATAATCACTTATTGTTCATAATTATATAATTTTTATGATGGCGTCGCAATCGAAATACATCAGCTGATATAATTATAAATAATAAGTGATTTTTGAACACTTGAAATTATTGTGGTTAAAATTCAGCCACAGTTCCAAAACAGTAAATAAATTCTATATCTGATTTTTTTTTAATAACAAATATATTTTTTTCATTAGAATTATTTATATAGATAGATAATTAATAGAAAATAGATTTATATATATATATATATATATATATATATATATATAAAAATAATAGAAAATTGATCTATAGAATAAAGACAGATCATAAGTCATCAGTCGAATGAAATAGGACAGATGATAAATTTTCGTACTAGAAATAATAGATCATAGACGACTTTGAAAAATGTTCATAATAACAATAATAACGATGGAAGAAAAAGATACCGTATGCTTGTTATATGAGGAGAGAACGAGCGAGAGATAGTTATTCTATTATAGATAAATGTGTATATATGTGTCTGTTTATAATAGATAGATTGAAAGACAGATAATACATTACATAAACATCATCTGTTGAACAAAAACAGATCATACGTTATTAGTCGACTGGAATGAGACAGGTGACGTGTTTTCGTACCTGAAATGATATTTCATAGACAGCTTAGATAAATGTTCACAGTAATAACATTGATAGGTAATAGAGATGGAATACGGTTGGTGTATGAGGTAGGAACGAGTGAGAGATATTCGTACTCTCTTTTATATATATATATATATATATATATATATAAATGTGTGTGTGTGTAGATACTGAATCTAAACTTACAAAGCGTCGTCGACGTCGACGAATGCCCTCGAGGACCTCGTAATCATCGCTCAAAACGCCAACGTCAAAGCGTTAAAAATAACGTCCGCGTTCGTATCCCGGCTGCGAACTGCACGGTTTCATCCTAAACCCACACACACGCGGTGTGAAACTCTAAACATCGTTCGTCGAGATAGAAACGCGGATTTTTTTTTTTTTTTTTTGTTCCTCTCTCCGTGTGTCGTCTTCATCCACGACCGCGATTCGAACGCGACCCGCGTCGACCTACAAATTACAGTTTATAACGAGTTGATGTTTTAATTTCGTACGGTGATTCGATGACGGGTCGCGAACGACGGTCGTCTGGAAATTCAGTTAAGCTTCGCGCGAAACGCGTGATGGAAAAAATCGTGTCGGCATCGACGTTATCCGAGGTGTTTGAACTGGGGCGTTTTTTTTTTTTCCCGTGTGGGTGGAAAAGGGGATGAGGCCGATGATTGGGGGGATGATGGTGTCGACTCGTAACGATTTTTTTCAAAGGATTCGTTCGAACGGGGCTTTGGAACTTTATTAAGTACGAAATTCCCTCCTTCTCTCTCTCTATATGTAATTGTGGTTTATATTAAAAATCGATCTCTGGAAAAGACTGTACGTGTTATGCAAATGTCCCGATACGTCAACAAACAACGCCGGAACTGAAGAACAACAAAATGTGTTTATCACCACACGGGGCAGGGAAAAAAAACTTATCGAACTCGGTGCTCTCGGTACGAGTCGACGATTGAGTTGACGGGCATCAAACACAGGACGTACGAACGACAGGCGTGACGAGAAAACACACACACACATGTCGAATATGTGTGTGTGTATCTACTACCCCTTGTTTATTCATCCCTCAGTGTGTGTGTGTTTAGTTCGCCACAAAGGACGATCGACAACGCAGTTCACGAGTTTGGAAACAATATTGGATTCCTTGTTCGATATTTGTTTATCCGAATGTACGACGAATGGGAATCTGCATACGGACTTAACGTGATGTGGGGGTGGGCGGGATGGATTTTTTCTTATCCTGGAAAATTATCCGAAAAACGACGTCTTTAATCGCACCGATCTGGTGTTTGTTCTAGACCAGAGTTGGAAAAAAGTGTATCGTTGAGAAGGGCGTTAAATGTTCTATCAAGGCTCGAAATTTCGATTTTATATCAGGGAAAATATGGTCAGGACGATTTTTTTAAAAAAATGTTGCAGAGTGATTGATTATTATTTATTTTTATATCTCATGTGTTTATTCCCAATTAATTATCTTTGTATATCATTGAAAAGGGCATTAAATAATTAATAAAATTCCGAATGTTGAATTTTCTATCAAGAAAAATATGACCAGGACGATTTTTTTAATAAAAAAATATTGTAGAGTGATTGATCATGATTTTTTTTAGTATCTCATGTGTTTATTCCTAATTTTCTCTTTGAATCTTTTATCAAATTTCACATCTTTGTATATCTTTAAAAAGCGCATTAAATAATTAACAAAATTCCCAAAATTGAATTTTGTATCATAAAAAATATGGCCAGGACGATTTTTTTTAAAAAAATGTTGCAGAATGTTTAATCATGATTTTTTTTGTATGTCATGTGTTTATTCCTGATTTTCTTTTTGAATCTTTTATTGGATTTCACATCTTTGTATATTGTTAAAAAGGACATTAAATAATTAACAAAATTCCCAAAGTTGAATTTTGTATCAAGAAAAATATGGTCAGGACGATTTTTTTAAAAAAATGTTGCAGAGTGATTTTTCATGACTTATTTTTATATCTCATGTGTTTATTCACAATTTTCTCTTTAAATCTTTTTTCGGATTTCACATCTTTGTATATCATTGAAAAGGGCATTAAATAATTAACAAAATTCCCAAAGTTGAATTTTCTATCATGAAAAATATGGCCAGGACGATTTTTTTAAAAAAATGTTGCAGAGTGATTTTTCATGACTTATTTTTATATCTCATGTGTTTATTCCTAATTTTCTCTTTGAATCTTTTATTAGATTTCACATCTTTGTATATCATTGAAAAGGGCATTAAATAATTAACAAAATTCCCAAAGTTGAATTTTCTATCATGAAAAATATGGCCAGGACGATTTTTTTAAAAAAAAATATTGCAGAGTGATTGATCATGTTTTTTTTTGGTATCTCATGTGTTTATTCCTAATTTTCTTTTTGAATCTTTTATCGAATTTCACATCTTTGTATATCATTTAATAGGGCATTGAATTTTCTATGAATTTCCATGAGTTTGATTGTTTATATAAAGAATTAGAATCAGGACGATTTTTTTAGAAAAAAATTGTAAAATGATTAACCATGGATTGTATTTGTATCTATGTGTTTGTCCTCAATTTTCTTTTATAACATTTAATCAAATTCCAAAAAAATATATGTTGGTGAAAAGAGCATTAAATTATTTACAATATGGTTGATTTTCATTCTTATATTAGTCTCAATACAGCCAGGACGATTTTTTAAACTAGTTGAAAAAATAATTAACTGTATATTGGTGTTTGCATTTTGTGTGTTTGGTTTAGATTTCTTTTAAAATCCTTAACGAAAAATAATAAAGTTATATATCGTTGGAAAGCCAATTAAATTTCCTTTATAAATCCCAAATTTCAATTCGATATAAAATTAATTACGGCCAGGACGATTTTTCAAATCAGTCATAAAATAATCATCATGTTTATTTTCTTTCCTCTTTGATTTTATAAAATTGCCTATCAAATACTTAACCAAAACTGATAATTTTATAAATCATTGGAAAACCAATTAAATTTTCTATAATCAGACTTAATTTCAATGCGATATAAAATTAAATACAGCCAGGACGATTTTTCAAATAAATTTCAATATAATCGTCATTTCTTGTTTCCCCTCATTTTTTTCAAAAATCCTTTTAATTTTTTAACCAAAAATAATAAAGTTATATATCGTTGGAAAGCCAATTAAATTTTCTATAAGCAGACTTAATTTCAATCTGATATAAAATCAAATACAGCCAGGACGATTTTTCAAATAAATTTTAATTTAGACATCATGTCTTGTTTCTCTCATTTTTTTAAAAAACTCTTTTAATTTTTTAACGAAAATTAATAAAGTTATATACCGTTGGAAAGCCAATTAAATTTCCTTTATAAATCCCAAATTTCAATTCGATATAAAATTAATTACGGCCAGGACGATTTTTCAAATCAATTACAAAATAATCACAATGTCTTGTTGTTTTGCCTCTTTATTTTTTTACAATTTTATTTCGAATTATTAACCAAAGTTAATAAAGTTATATATCATTGGAAAGCCAATTAAATTTTCTATAAGCAGACTTAATTTCAATTTCTTATAAAATTAAATACAGCCAGGACGATTTTTCAAATAAATTTTAATATAGACATCATGTCTTGTCTCCTCTAATTTTTTTAAAAAACTCTTTTAATTTTTTAACCAAAATTAATAAAGTTATATATCGTTGGAAAGCCAATGAAATTTCCTTTATAAATCCCAAATTTCAATTCGATATAAAATTAATTACGGCCAGGACGATTTTCCAAATCAATTACAAAATAATCACAATGTCTTGTTGTTTTGCCTCTTTATTTTTTTACAATTTTATTTCGAATTATTAACCAAAGTTAATAAAGTTATATATCATTGGAAAGCCACTTAAATTTTCTATAAGCAGCCTTAATTTCAATTTCTTATAAAATTAATTACGGCCAGGACGATTTTCCAAATCAATTACAAAATAATCACAATGTCTTGTTGTTTTTTTAAAATCTTTATTTTTTAACAAAAATTTTATATATCATTGAAAGCCATTTATTTTCTATACCTTAATTTCAATCTGTTAAAATTAAATACGGCCAGGACGATTTTTCAAATAAATTTCATAATCATTCTTCTTGGAATTTTAACTAAAATTAATGCCAAAGCCAATTAAATTTTCTATAAGCAGACTTAATTTCAATCTGATATAAAATCAAATACAGCCAGGACGATTTTTCAAATAAATTTTAATATAGACATCATGTCTTGTCTCCTCTAATTTTTTTCAAAAACCTTTTTAATTTTTTAACAAAAATAATAAAGTTATATATCGTTGGAAAGCCGATTAAATTTCCTATACAAGGACCTAATTTCAATTCGATATAAAATCAATTACGGCCAGGACGATTTTCCAAATCAATTACAAAATAATTATCATATCTTATTCTCCTTGCTCTTCATTTTTTCGACTTCCCTTTCGATCCTCCGCCCAAAACCAACAACAATATTAAATTAAATTCTCTATCCAATTAAAATTTCCACACACAATCTCTTTTTAAATCGTTTTCTGTTCAGATCCGCATCCCCCCATCAATCGGCTCGTCGCACGAATCCGGGCACATCTTCATCCACTGAACATAAACTTTCTTTTGTTCCAGACCGTTTCGGTAACTGTATCGGTACTGACGCTCACGTTCATATCGATCGACCGCTGGTACGCCATCTGCTACCCGCTCAAGTTCAAATCGACGACCGGAAGGGCCAAGACGGCAATCATCATCATTTGGCTGATCGCGTTGATCTTCGGTAAGTCGAGGAATTTTCCAGAAAAAAAAAAAACATCCATTTATTGTACGCAGTTGACCTGATTTTAAAACCACCCTCTCGGCGTATGTAACGACCGTTGTGTCGCATATTTCGGCCAGACGGGCGGGGAGGGGTGTGGGTTGCGTGTGTGTGAAATCTGCGAAGAATTTCAGACGGACATTCCATACCGGTGGAATTTTAATAACGCACGCACGGACATTTCGTCGAGTTGGGTGAAGATGATTTTCCGAGTATTCGAGATTTTTCGATAATTCGTCAGATTTTTAATCGAAATGACACGTAACCGTTTTTCCAATCACATCCGACTATAAGTGTACATGTGACGTCAGCCGCCTATGGCCGTATACAAATATATAAGAAATCAACGCCAACTATCCGACCAACTATCCCCGATCGTATAGTCGGTGTCGTGTGACTATCCCGTTGACGTCATACGAGAGAAAAAAAAACCCTTATCAAAATACATTCGGTTCAAAACCGTATAATTCGATATAAGCCGTCGTATGGAAAAATATTCACGCGCTCCACCGGTCGTGCCGCCGAACAACGACACGCGAAATCGTGACACGGGGTGAAAAATCTAAAGAAAAAACGATTTTTTTGTTCCACCCCGTGTTCGTCATCCACCTTTCCTTCCTGACGAGTTGATTTAAATGGCGAGTCGGCGGCAACGAATCCATCCACGACTATGTAAATGTATTCAAATGTGGATATGTTCACCTGCGCGATTCGCAATTATGTTCACAGACGGTGGTCCGTATATGGGCGGATGGATGCGAGGCTCTCGAGACACGGTCGTGAATAATTGGGATGTTTTTCGAATACGAATCTTTATTGTACGGAGGAAGTTGGTTGGGATGAGTTGAGGGTGTGTCTGTCGAGAAACGATGCACTGTTTTCAATCGCGAAACGGTTTTCCACGACTTGGATTCGTTTTGAGATCTTTATTTTTAATTCGAGTTGGGTACGTTTTTTGTGCACATGTCGAGGAAATGTCAACGGGTATTTAACACGATTTGGAATCGTTTGAAGAGTACAATTGGTCATAAATTATCAATAGTCTTATAAGGATCACACGATGGATATTTTTGTAATTTTAACACGGACTTACCTGTATTTATTTGGTAATAAGTGAAGTAATTTTATAGAGAATTTAATGCTCTTTCCAAAGATATACACTTGTTTGAAATTCTGTTAAAGATTCATGAAGAAAATCGTATAAAACTTATAAGGTGCAAATACGAGATAAGTGTAATTTGAAAAATCGTCCTGGTCGTATTTGATTTTATAAATGCATGAAATTATGATGTTATGTAGAAAATTTTACGCCCTTTTTAATGATATATAACTTTATTAAGTTTAATTTATTATTAGGATCAAATAAGGAAAAATTATCAGCGGGTGAATGACATTTATGTAATTATTTTATAATTAGTTTGGAAAATCATACTGGCCATATTTGTTTTTATAAACGAATAAAATTAAGGATTCATATAGAGAATTTTATGCTCTTTTCAAAGATATACACTTGTTTGAAATTCAATTGAAAATTCATGAAGAAAATCGGATAAAACTTACAAGATGAAAATACAAGATATGTGTAATTATTTTCCTAGCGATTTGAAAAATCGTCCTGGCCGTATTTAATCTTATAAATGCTTGAAATTATGGTCTTATGTAGAAAATTTTACGCCCTTTTCAACGATATACAACTTAATTAAGTTTCATTTAATATTAGGATCAAACGAGGAAAAATAATCACGGTGTGAATAACATTTGTGTAATTATTTTATAATTAATTTGAAAAATCGTACTGGCCGTATTTGATTTTCTAAAAAAATGAAATTAAGGATTCAAATAGAGAATTTTATGCTCTTTTCAACGATATACACTTGTTTCAAATTCAGTTGAAGATTAATGACCAAAATCGTATAAAACTTACAAGGTGAAAATATGACATATGTGTAATTATTTGTCCAGCGATTTGAAAAATCGTCCTGGCCATATTTGATTTTACAACCAAATAAAATTAAGGATTCATATAGGGAATTTTATGCCCTTTTCAACGATATACACTTGTTTTAAATTCAGTTGAAGATTCATGAAGAAAATTGTATGAAAATACAAGAAATGTGTAATTATTTTTCTAGTAATTTGGAAAATCGTCCTGGCCATATTTGATTTTATAAACATTTAAAACTATGGATTTATATAGACAATTTTATTCCCTATTCAATAATTACACTTGTTTAATAGTCGATTGAAGATTCATGTGAAAAATCGTATAAAATTTTCAAGGTGGAAACATAAGACATATGTTATTATTTTTCCAGAATTTTGAAAAATCGTCCTACTCATGTTTAATCTTATAAATGCTTGAAATTATGGTCTTATGTAGAAAATTTTACGCCCTTTTCAACGATATGCTACTTAATTAAATTTCATTTAATTTCAGGATCAAACGAGGAAAAATAATCACGGTGTGAATGACATTTGTGTAATTATTTTATAATTATTTTGAAAAATCGTCCTGGCCGTATTTGATTTTATAAAAAAATGAAATTAAGGATTCATATAGAGAATTTTATGCCCTTTTCAACGATATACACTTATTTTAAATTCAGTGGAAGATTCGTGAAGAAAATCGTATAAAACTTCCTGGGTGGAAATACAAGATATGTGCAATTTGAAAAATCGTCCTGGTCGTATTTGATTTTATAAATGCATGAAATTATGAATGTAGAAAATTTTACGCCCTTTTAATGATATATAACTTTATTAAGTTTAATTTATTATTAGAAATTATCAGCGGGTGAAACATCTTGTAATTATTTTATAATTTTTTGGAAAATCATACTGGCCATATTTGTTTTTATAAACGAATAAAATTAAGGATTCATATAGAGAATTTTATGCTCTTTTCAAAGATATACACTTGTTTGAAATTCAATTGAAAATTCATGAAGAAAATCGGATAAAACTTACAAGATGAAAATACGAGATATGTGTAATTTCGAAAAATTGAAATTTGGGTTTAATGTAGAGAATTTTATGCCCTTTTTAAAGATATACACTTGTTTTGAATTCAGTAAAAGATTCGTGGGGAAAATCGTATAGAAATTTACAAAGTGAAACTATGAGACATATGGAATTATGTTTTCAGAAATTCCATGCTCGTTTCATTTTACGAATATTTGGAATTACTCTTATGTAGACAATTTTATGTTTATATACATTTGTTTTAAATTCAGTTGATTCATAAGAAAATCGTAAAAACTTACTAGGTGAAAATCGTATATGTAAATTATTTTCCTAGCCCACCGATTTGAAAAATCGTCCTGGCCGTATTTTTCTTATAAATGCTTGAAATTATGTTTATGAGAAAATTTTACGCCAACGACAACGTAATTAAGTTTCATAATAGCTATCAAACGAGGAAAAATAATCAGGTGTGAATGACTTTGTGTATTAGCGAGCACCATTTTGAAAAATCGATTTGATTTTATAAACGTGAAATTAAGGATTCATATAGAGAATTTTATGCACGGATATACACTTGTTAACGTTAAGATTCAATCGTTTAAATTTTCAAGCTGGGAACACAAGATATGTGTTATTATTTTTCCAGAATTTTGAAAAATCGTCCTGCCAGTATTCGACTATATAAATACTTGAAATTATGGATTTGTGTCGAGAAATTTACGCCCTTTTTATCGATATATAACTTTAATAAATTTCTTTGAATATAAAATTGATAATCATGGAAAATACAAACAAGTCATTTTTATGATTATTTTCAGATGAGTTTGGGAATTTCTCAAGGTCATAATGTTAACTATACAGAGCTGTAATTCTGGAATTAGATGGAGAATTTTATGCTCTTTTTAAAAATATAGACTTTAAAGAAAATCTATAAACATTTATGAGAAAATCGTGATAAATAAACAACAACGAGCCATTTTTAAATTATCTTCAAGCAATTTGAAAAATTCATCCAGGCCACATTTATTTTTATAATTAAATGAAATCTTGTTTTTTTATTAAAAAAATCATGCCCTTTTCAACGATATATCACTTTATCAAATTCAGCCAAATGAATAAGTAATCATGGGGTCGAAACATCGTTGTAAATCAATTTTATGATTATTTATTTGCAAAATTTGAAAATTCGTCCATGATCGTATTTTTAATTATACGGACTCGTTATGGACTTAGATAGATAATTCCATGCTCTTTTCAACGATATATGTTTATTAAGTTCAGTTTAGTATTGCAACATCATGTAGATCGTTTGATTTTTAATTTTTTTTGTAAAGTTTGTAAAATAGCCACGACCGTACTTGTAATTATACAGAGCTTTAACTATTGAACTAGATAGAGAATTCCATGCTCTTTTAATTGCGTATTTATACGGATTTGAATCAAATCGTAAAAAACTTGCTGGGTCGTATTTGATTTGAAAAATCGTCCTTTATAAATAATTGAAATTATGGTCGTATGTAGAACATTTTACGCCCTTTTCAACGATATACAACTTAATTAAGTTGCATTTGATAT
The DNA here is from genome assembly GCA_029203775.1 of Neoneuromus ignobilis. Classification (NCBI taxonomy): domain Eukaryota; kingdom Metazoa; phylum Arthropoda; class Insecta; order Megaloptera; family Corydalidae; genus Neoneuromus; species Neoneuromus ignobilis. Next base: position 431,187 of record CP092098.1, read on the forward strand.
TAGGATCAAACGAGGAAAAATAATCATGGTGTGAATGACATTTGTGTAATTATTTTATAATTAATTTGAAAAATCATATTGGCCATATTTGTTTTTATAAACGAATAAAATTAAGGATTCATATAGAGAATTTTATCCTCTTTTCAACGATATACACTTGTTTTAAGTTCAGTTTAAAATTCATGAAGAAAATCGTATAAAACTTACTAGATGAAAATACGAGATATGTGTAATTTGAAAAATCGTGCTGGTCGTATTTGATTTTCTAAACAATTGAAATTATGGTCTTATGTAGACAATTTTACGCCCTTTTCAACGATATACATTTTTTCTAAATTCAGTTTGAAGATCCGTGTGAAAAATCGTTTAAATTTCCAATATTCCTCGGGCAATATTCCCAAGAATTTCCATACAACGAACAATCGTTCCAACCGATCCCGGCAGATCAAGATGGACGCACGACCGCCATTCGCACGGTACGCACGTGCGTTTTTTCTTGGGGCCCGCGTCGATCATCGTCGGTCGTCGTCGTCGTCGTTTGAAATTAATTAAACTTCGAACGTGCGCCTCTCGCACAAACAAACAAACAAACACATAACAGTAATAAACGACGCCGACGTCGCCGTCGAGCTGCTCTTTTGTGCGTCGGGTTCGACTGACGCACTCCTCCATGTTTTCGGTTTAATTATGTACGTACACGTATTATACAATCGGATGATGTTCGGAAAGTAGTCGCGCACGCCGCCCACCGATCTAATAATCGACGAGATCCGTCGATAGAGTAAATTAGTTTACATTGAAGATGAAAGCGACATTCGAACGTCTGTCTGCACAGAGAAACGGGTCATCATCATCACAGTCATCGTCGTTATTATTGCCATTAGGAGATACGGAGATTGGTGCGCGCGGCCGGATTGGATGAACGTGTATTAATAATCGTATGCGCAAACTATTACCTCGATAACGTAAGTTCGGGGGCGCTTTGTGCGCGCTAGTGAAAGTTTTAGCTCCGAGCTATTATGGAACGAACGACGTCGATGGATTGTTTCGCACGATCCGAGAGGAATTCGTGTGTCGGTTGGGCGTTTTACGTCACGTTCGTTTTTTACGATTTGCTCGTAAATCCGTATAAATTTTTTTCGACAAGTGTATATTTTCGAAAAGAGCATGGAATTCTCTATCTAGTTCCATAGTTACAGCTCTGTACGATTAAAAGTACGGTCGTGGCGAATTTTCAAACTTTACAAAAAAAAAATGATCATAAAAATCATACGAATTACATGATGTTGATTTTTTTATAATTATTTATCCAATACTAAACTGAACTTAATAAAGTTATATATCGTTGAAAAGAGCATGGAATTCTCTATCTAAGTCCTTAATTGCAGTCCTGTATAATTAAAAATACGATCATGGCGAATTTTCAAACTTTGCCAAAAAATAATCATAAAAATTACACGATTTACATGCTGTTGATTTTTTTTTGTAATTACTTATTAAATATTTAGCTGAATTTGATAAAGTGATATATCGTTGAAAAGGGCATGAATTTTTTTATAAAAAACCAAGATTTCACTTCGTTATGAAAATAAATACGGCCTGGACGAATTTTTCCAATTGCTGGAAGATAATTTCAAAGTGATTCGATGGAATTTCATATATACAGAGTTGAATCGATGGAATTAAGTGGATAATTTTATTCCCTTTACACTGGTATATGACTTTTTTTTAATTTGATTAAAAATCAAAGAGTAATTTGTAAAAAATAAACAAGGTGTACAACCGGACATGTTCGATTATTTTTCAATGATTTTAAAAAAATCTTCCTTGATATAATTTTTTTATATATGGAGTTGAATTTATAAAATTACAAAGATAATTTTATTCTCTTTTAATCTATATATAACTTTATAATATTTGAATAAAGATCAGAATTAGAAATTATAAAAATACGATAACGTGTAAACTCGACACATGTTTAATTATAATATTTTTCTATCTGGTTTTTTGAAAAATCGTCCTGGTTGTAATTATAATTATTTAGAATTGAAATCATGTCATTTTATAGAGAATTTCATGCCCTTTCCAATGATATGTAATTCGATTATATTTGAGTAACGCTCAGAGCATAAATTATGAAAATACACCAACTATAAACTTGACATATCTTCAATTATTTTCCATTTTTCAAAAAAAAAATCGTCCTGGTTGTAATTTTAATTGCTCAGAATTAAAATCGTGGTATTTTATAGAGAATTTCATGCCCTTTCCAATGACATATAATTTTATAATATTTGAATAAAGATCAGAATTAGAAATTATAAAAATACAACGACGTGTAAACTCGACACATGTTTAATTATAATATTTTTCTATCTGGTTTTTTGAAAAATCGTCCTGGTTGTAATTATAACTATTCAGAATTGAAATCATGATATTTTATAGAGAATTTCATGCCCTTTACAACGATATATAACTCGAATATGTTTGAGTAACGATAAGAATATAAATTATGAAAATACACCAACGTGTAAATTCGATACATTTAATTATTTTCAATTTTTAAAAAAAAAATCGTCCTGGCTGTAATTATAATTATTCATAATTGAAATCATGTCATTTTATAGAGAATTTCATGCCCTTTACAACGATATATAACTTGAATATGTTTAAATAACGATCAGAGCATAAAAATTATGAAAATACACCAACGTGTAAATTCGATACATTTAATTATTTTCAATTTTTAAAAAAAAAATCGTCCTGGCTGTAATTATAATTATTCCGATTTGAAATCATGATATTTTATAGAGAATTTCATGCCCTTTACAACGATATATAACTTGAATATGTTTAAATAACGATAAAACCATAAATTACGAAAATACACCAACGTGTAAATTCGATACATTTAATTATTTTCAATTTTTAAAAAAAAAATCGTCCTGGCTGTAATTATAATTATTCAGAATTGAAATCATGTCATTTTATAGAGAATTTCATGCCCTTTCCAACAACATATAACATTATTATAATTGAGTAACAATCAGAGTAGAAATTATAAAATTATAAAAATACACCAACGTGTAAACTCGACACATTTAATTATTTCGTATCTGTTTTTTTGAAAAATCGTCCTGGCTGTAATTATAATTATTCAGAATTAAAATCATGATATTTTATAGAGAATTTCATGCCCTTTACAACGATATATAACTTGAATATGTTTAAATAACGATAAAACCATAAATTACGAAAATACACCAACGTGTAAATTCGATACATTTAATTATTTTCAATTTTTAAAAAAAAAATCGTCCTGGCTGTAATTATAATTATTCCGATTTGAAATCATGGTATTTTATAGAGAATTTTATGCCCTTTCCAACGATATATAATACGATTATATTCGATTAACGATCCGAGCATAAATTACGAAAATACAAAAAACCGTGTAAATTCCAGAGAGATTATCAATCATTATTCCCAATTAATTAAAATAATCGTCCGATACTCAACACCGAAAAATATCAAATAGACCGATTTCATGCTTCTATTTTAATGTTTTTTTTTAAAAAAAATAAAAATATTCGTTATTATTAATTCATAAAGTAGGACAGAAAAACGCAATCGAGTGCTTTTATTGCATGTGAGGAAAAGTCGTTTGATTTTCTTTGATTTTTCAACACTCGTGTGTGTGTGTTTATATATATATATATATATATATATATATATATATATTTATATATATGTATATATGGAGTTGATCAATCACGCGTCAGAGACTCTCTTGTGTTCGAACACGCGTACGTTTTGAATGGAGCCACAAACCGTGCGGAAATGGAAAAACACTTTCTTCCGAAACGCTAACTGCGTACCATAATCATGTGTTTTGTGCGTGCGTGTGCGTGTGTGTATAAAAATTCGATAGATGTACCCGAAACAGGAACATTCGTCCGTGATGACGAGCTTCGAACAAAAAAGCTCGCTAAAACAAATACGGAAACAGACGAACGAACGCGCGCCCGCGAGCGAGAGAGAGAAAGAGAGAGTCGTGAGCGTTCGACAGGAAATGACGAGTGTATTTTCGGCGTCGACACCTTTTCACATCCGTCGCTGGAAATCGGTCGGTCGTGAACTTGGATTTTTTTTTTTCATAAAATCGAACGTTTTTTCACACACACACACGAATAATCCGGTACGAATAAACGACAAAATGGAATTTTACAATTTTCCAGTCGTGTTATCTAACAGAGATCGAACACGGGATCAGTCATGAAATCGAAAAAAAAAATCAAAATTAAGTATACGGGATTTGCGGAGCTTCGGAACGTTTTTAAAAAATATATTTCACACACACATTTATAAGTCGAAAGAGAGAGAGAGAGAGAGAGAGGGTGGTTGGTAAGAGATGTTACATTGTCCCGCGAGACTGGCAAATCTTGTCGATTTTTCCGTCTTTTCCATAATCGGGCATTCGACCACCCCAACCACCCACTTCCACCCACCACCCCACCGACCGTCGGTATCGTGTTAATCAATGTACACGTACCGCCGTCGGTCCGAGCGCTCGTTCTCTCGACGGGAATACTTGTACGAAACTTTGACAAAGGTACGACGTGCCGCCGCCGAAATCAACTTTGCGGAATTGTTCGTCGGAGTGCCTCGGGCTGCGACCGATCCCGTACGAGCGAGACCCCGTAGTAACCCGTTTAACGTCGGCGGAAACTTTTCTTTTTTTTATATTAACTTTGAGGAAAATGCGAAAACCGCGAATTAAAAACATATATATATATTTTTTTTTTTCTACTGGAAAAATCTCAAGGTATTACGGACCTGTTCCCGTCAATATCGTCTATACGTACGTCCATCTCTCTCGAATACATTGGAAAATGTATTCACGGCTCACTCGGACATGACCAGAAAATTTGATTATAGTTACACATGAAATTCGTGTATAAGTCTATCCATCTCTCTCGAATACATTGGAAAATGTATTTCACAGCTCACTCGAACATGAAACCAGAAAATTTGATCATATCTACACATGTAATTCGTGTATAAGTCTATCTCTTTTTAGTATATTGTTGTGATATTTCCATGGCTCGCTCGAGTCTACCAAAAAAAGTTTTTATTTCATTTGTAAATAAGTCTGTTTCTTTTTAATACATTGTAAAACGTATTTCACAGCTCACTCGAACCTGAAACCAGAAAATTTGATCATATCTACTCATGTAATTCGTGTATAAGTCCATCCATCTCTCTCGAATACATTGTAAAACGTATTTCATAGCTCACTCGAACATGAAACCAGAAAATTTGATCATATCTACACATGAAATTCGTGTATAAATCTGTCTCTTTTTAGTATATTGTTGTGATATTTCCACGGCTCGCTCGAGTCTACCAAAAAAAAGTTTTTATTTCATTTGTAAATAAGTCTGTTTCTTTTTAATACATTGTAAAACGTATTTCACAGCTCACTCGAACATGAAACCTGAAAATTTGTTCATATCTACACATGTAATTTATATATAAATCTGTCTCTTTTTAGTATATTGTTGTGATATTTCCACGGCTCGCTCGAGTCTACCAAAAAAAGTTTTTATTTCATTTGTAAATAAGTCTGTTTCTTTTTAATACATTGTAAAACGTATTTCACAGCTCACTCGAACATGAAACCAGAAAATTTGATCATATCTACACATGTAATTCGTATATAAGTCTATCTCTTTTCAGTACATTGTTGTGATATTTCCACGGCTCGCTCGAGTCTACCAAAAAAAGTTTTTATTTCATTTGTAAATGAGTCTGTTTCTTTTTAATACATTGTAAAACGTATTTCACAGCTCACTCGAACATGAAACCAGAAAATTTGATCAGTTCTACACATGTAATTTGTATATACGTCTGTTTCTTTCCACAGCTCACTTGAAAATATACGTTTTTAAAACAGTATATCTATCTATCTTTTACTGATATCCCGTAAAACATATTTCCCTCTCTAGATTCTGATCCCGCAATCACCCGTTTTCAAAACCGTGTTATTCGTGTGTGCATGTTTACAGATATCCCCGAACTGGTGACTCTGACGACCGAGAAACGCGTACCGCGTCTGTCGGCCGTCTACTTCACCCAGTGCCGCACGACGTGGTCGCCGACGATGGCCGCCGCCTGGAGCGCCATCAAGATGTTGCTCCTGTACGCGCTACCGCTCGCATTCACGAGCATCGCGTACAGACGGATCGTGAAAGTGCTGTGGCACGCCGGCGGGTGCCAGAACTCGACGACGATGTCGATGTCGTGCGGCGATCGGACCGCCGAAGGAGTCACCGACGCGCTCACGTCGGCCGACACGTCCCTGGACGGATCGAGACACGGATCGAGTAAGAGCGAGCGAGCGAACGAGATGTAAATCTGTTGATAATTTATCGGGATCTCTCGTCGTAGGTCACAATTCGAGGATCGTGTCGGATGGTGGTGGCGTGTCGTTCGGCGGACAGGGAGTGTCCAGGTCCGGGCGGAGCACGTTCACGATGAACGCGAACGCGTCGACCGAGGGCCAGTTGAGGTCGAGACGGAAAGCGGCTAAGATGTTGGTCGCGGTCGTCATCATGTTCGCCGTCTGTTATTTCCCGGTCCACGTGTTCACGTTGATGAAGTAAGTGGTGAGAGAGAGAGAGAGAGAGAGAGGACCGATCTGACCGTAGGATCTTTGTTCCAGATACCTGACGCACATTCCTCAGACGGACGGTCTGTCGGCGGTCGCTCTACTGTCCCACTGGCTCTGCTACGCCAACAGTGCAGTCAATCCGATCATATACAATTTCATGAGCGGTACGTACGACGCCATTTTCTCTTAACCGGATGATTCCATGTTCAAAACGAATAACGAAACGTCAGGAGTGTCTGGAAAGATATTCCGTATGTCTGTCTCATTCCCGCGTACACTTCTTACATATGTTTATTACTCAAAAACGTGACGAAACATCAGGAGTGCCTGGAAAGATATTTCGTATGTCTGTCTCGTTCTCGCGTACACTTCTCACATATGTTTATCACTCAAAAACGTATCGAAGTAGTCGCTGGCGAAATTGTTTTCGTGCATTGCACGGCCTTCTAAACGATATTCCTCGATCTGTCTCTCTTTTTATCTATAAATACAATCAGGGGTGTATTTGTATGGGATTTTTTTTATTTTATTTTTTTTATTTTTTGAAAAAACGAATCAACAGTTCGATTTATCGAGAAAACGAAGCCCTTTTGCGCAGTTGAAACGACGTGCGTTTTTTCGTGTCGATAAAATGGCGGTGGATGATGATGGGTTTGATGCTTGTCTCTTTTTCTCTTTAATTGACATATATTTACACACACACACACACACATATAGATATATTTATATGTGTGTGTGTGTGTGTGTAAGTCGAGAAAATTAATTTACGAGTGAAACGAATTTCCAATTTTGTATATTCGAATATTTAAACCGTTCGTAGGTAAGTAATTTACATTTTCAGTGAATGCCTCGTTGATATTTGTTTTGTATTTTCGAAACAGGAATATACACAGTTTTGTATTTATTTGCATATACACAGTTATTTATTTTAAATGTATATATATAAATATATATATATATATATATATATATATATATATATATATATATATATATGTATATGTATGTATAGAAATGATTAATCTCTCCCACTCACTCTTGAACGTATGCCATACGTGTACTCTATCTCTTTCCATCTCGTTAATTGTTATTTTTTTCAATCGAGTCATCTATGGATAGACTAATAATTATACTTTGAAACTCGATCTCATTCTATATAATTGATAATGTATGATTTGTCTTTGTTTCATAGACGACTTTAATTGTACTCAATTTATATATATATATAATGATTGATTTATTTTATTATGTTAATTAAAATAATTAGCCCAAATTAATAAACTGTATTGTGTTTCTCTAAAAATTAAGAAACGACATCTTAATTTTATTAACTATTGACATTTTTTTCCTTTATTACTATTGTTTTAATTTTCTTTTTGTGAAGTACAGCACTCTCGTTATTATTATTAATAGATTAATCAAATTAATCAAATTAATTAACTTCAATTGTCTTCAAAAATATAATATAAAATGTCAATAGTTAATAAACTTAAAATGTCGTTTCTTCATTTTTAGAGAAACACAATACAGTTTATTAATTTGGGCTAATTATTTTAATTAACATAATAAAATAAATCAGTCATTATAAAACGACATTTTAAGTTTATTAACAAATTGAAAAATTACTAAGGAAACGGCGACACTATTAGTAGCCGTCTGTTTTCTTTACATATATATATATATATATATATATATATATATATATATATATATATATATAAAATATATTTGTTAATATCAGTATTAATTAATTTAGTAGAATTTAATTTTTGCAGATATCCAAACGTCGTATGTTAAAAAAATCGTTAAAAAATACTATAAATAATAATTGTGGTCGCGAGACGTCATGTCAATTTTACATGATATCTACTATAGCGCAACTATCGGGGAAGATCGGACTCGGCCGCGGTCGTGCGACGAGCGCGCGCCGAAGCCGTCTGTTCGGTTTTCCCCGTTCGGCTGATATAATAGTCGGAATCGCAAAAAATCGACATTGCGTCATTTTCACTTTTTATTTCTTATTATTAAATTAATATATATATATATATATATATATATATATATATATATTTATATATATATATATATATATATATGTAAAGAAAACAGACGTCTACTAATAGTGTCGCCGTTTCCTTAGTTATAAGTTCAATTTATTAATAAACTTAAAATGTCGTTTCTTTATTTTACAGATAAGAGCCTTGTAAATAATGTAAATATAATAGAGTAATAATAAATAAACTTTATTTTACAGAGAAACACAATACAGTTTGTTAATTTGTGCCCAATACCTAATTATTTTAACTACCATAAGAAAATAAACCAAACATTGTAAAACGACTTTTTAAGTTTATTAACTATTGACATTTTAAGTTTATTAACAAATTGAACTTATAACTAAGAAAACGGCGACATTATTAGTAGACGTCTGTTTTCTTTACCTCTCCCCCGCCCCTCGGGAATGAACCGGCACATAGTGTCTGCCAAAACAAATATTAAATAGAATCTCAAATATTAAAAAATATCTTTATTGAATTTGAAAAATATATAATTTGTTGAAATCAATGGTCTAGTCCAGTGATGGCGATTCTATGACACGCGAACTCATTTTGGACAGAGACAAAAAATCGCACAATTCAAATATTCGAGCGCTCGATTAGAAATTTAATGTCTAGTTCGATTAATTCTAGAATTAATCATATATTTGTCTCTCGGTACGATTATTTTTTCCTAAATGTACATTGTTTTTCTGTTTTTGTTCATTTTATACATATTTTTTGGTTGATTTTTCGTTGTTAAATGGGATTTAAATATATAGAATGAATATCAAAAATATAAATCTTTTTTTTTATTATGAACGTTTCTATATGCGACACGGGACCAGAGTTAAGTTAGGGTTTTTCGAAATTTCGACACGCCTGGTCTAGTCGTATGAGCTATTAGAACGATCTAGTTCGACGATTTAATAGGACAATATAATTTTGTGTAATCTAGTAAAAAAAAATGAAATAAGATGATCTAGTAAGATTATCTAGTTGGATGGTTTAGTCTTGTAATTTAAACATACAACATATATATACATATATATATTATATATATATATATCTATCCGCCTATATATATATGTATATCGTTTATGAATAAAATTTATAAGGAACCGATTATCAAATTAGTGTTTTTATATCACATGATTTTTAAATTTAATGAGTCTAGTTCGAGAAATTCTAAATTAATCATATATTTATCTCTCTTACGATTATCTTTATATAAATATATATATTGTTTTATCTATTTTTGTTCATTTTATACATTTTTTTTGGTTGATTCTTCTCTCTTATTGAAATCTCTGATCTCTAAATATCATAAATGAATATCAATCTATATATATATATATAGGGTGTTCCATAATAATGTCGTTGCAAATATTATCAAAAAAAATGATTGTTTCTATACTTGAAATGTATACCAGAGTTTGAAATCAATGGTCTTTTAAGATTATCGAGTTGGATGATCTAGTCTTGTAATTTAAACATATATATATATATAAATATAAAAAAGGTATTTTGAATAAAATGTATACACACTTAATAACGATTATAATTTATGTGTTTTTCAATGATTGATTTAAAAAAATGAATCAAATAAGTTGTCAAAATGTGTAAGTTTATCTGGTTGACATGGTTTAGTCTTCTCTCTCTCTCTCTCTATATATATATATATATAAATTTATAATTATATATGTATATAAAATGAAAAATTAAAAAAAGATATTTTTATTGAACTTGAAAAGTATATAATTTATTGAAATCAATGATCTAGTAAGATTATCCAGTTGGATGATTTAGTCTTGTAATTTAAACATATATATATATAGGGGTTCCAATAAAATGTATACACACTTGAAACGATTATCAAATTGGTGTTTTTTTTCACATGATTGATTTTTAAAATTAAATGAATCACCAGTTGTCAAAATGTGTATGGTTTTTTTTGGTGACATTCTCTCTCTCTCTCTCTCTCTCTCTCTATATATATATATATATATATAAATTTATAATTATATATGTATATAAAATGAAAAAAATATTTTTATTGAACTTGAAAAGTATATAATTTATTGAAATCAATGATCTAGTAAGATTATCCAGTTGGATGATTTAGTCTTGTAATTTAAACATATATATATATATATATGTATAGGGTGTTCCAATAAAATTTATACACACTTGAACCGATTATCAAATCAGTGTTTTTTTCCACATGATTGATTTTTAAAATTAAACGAATCACCAGTTGTCAAAATGTGTATGATTTTTTTTGGTGACATTCTCTCTCTCTCTCTCTCTCTATATATATATATATATATATATATATATATATGTATGTATAAGTACGTGTATATACAATTAAAATCGTTGTACATAAAATAACCGACTGTGTAAATTCCTGTTCGCTGTGTGTGTTGTTCATACGCGACCTGTATAACACTAGTTTATTTCAATTAATACAAAAGGGCTTTAGATTGATCCGCTTTGATGCAACGTGCATACATTTGCATAGATGACAGTTTCGCATCGATCTGTCGAACTGCGTTCGTTTTGATTTCGATTCGCACACGCCATTTCCCCCGTTCACTCGTCCCGTACGATTTTTTTTCACAACACCCCCCCCCCTCCCCAACGATTATGTTAGTCTAGACGAGCGTTTGTTTGGTTTTTTTTTGTGCATGTTTTGCGATGGACGAGTGTATTTTTTTTTATAATCGAATTGCATGGTAGAGTTGTTTTTGATTAGACAGAAAAATATACATTTATTGACATGGTTGTTACAACTACGATATCGATTTTATGAGGAGGAGCGAGGCGGTGGAAAAAAATTAAAATCGGAGGAAGAAAGTAAGTAACCGTTTTTCTAATCACATCCGACTATAATTGTACATTTGACGTCATCCGCCCATGGCCGTATATGAATGTATAAGAAATCAACGCCAACTATCCGACCAACTATCCTCGATCGTATAGTCGATGTCGTGTGCGTGTACCGATGATGTCATATCACAACCAGTTATTTTTTTTGTTGTTGTTAATTGATTGTTGTGTAGTTTGGTTTTTGTTCCCCGGATCTATTCGTCTCTCATCTCGATGTTCCAGGCAAATATCGTCGCGAGTTCAAACGCGCGTTCGGCCAATGTCAACGCGTGCGCAGGCGTCCGATCAGCTCGCGTACGTGCGACGAGACGTTACGCAACAGCGCGTTCTCGCCACGTGGTATCAAGCTCTACTGCAACGCGTACCGACAGACGGCTCGTGCGCCCGACGCCGTCGTCCGGGAAACGAACATCGGGCACGAGAGTTCGACGAGGACGCGGGTCGTCACCGACGAGACGAGCGACGAGAGACGTCGACGTCACGACGACAACAACGACGACGACATCGCATGGAAGTAGGATTCGGGGACGTTTTCGTCTAGATGATCGTGCTCGAGTGGACTTTAATGGCGATCGGGGTGGTTTTTTCCTCCCCGACGAGTCGAGAGATCGATTCTTCGTAGCCGATACGACCAATTAATCATAGATAAGCACCCAAAAAAAAAATAATTAATTAATTAATAATGATATATGAAAAAAAACCGAATTCTTGTTTTCGATTCTATCGGTACGTATCGACCCGTCTCTGATTTCAATTCGAATCGTGTCGACCGATTTTCAAAATGGGGAAACGTTTACGCTCAACGAATCAGCAGCCATTTGCATTCAATCGTACCTATCCGTCGTTTGTTTTCCAACAATGTCGATGTTTGTATATATAAATGATAATAATACTATGTACCGTTCATCATTCTCTATATACGATATATATATATATTTTTTGATGGGGTTGTTTGGAAAGTCCGGACCGTTTTTTAGACGTTTCTCCGTTCCTCAATTCCGTTCGAATGTTCTGTGAACGTCTGCACGTCTCTCCGATTCCATACTAACATTCCATTCCAGCGTTTCTTAAACACAAATTATATGCTTTTTGTAACCACATCAATCTATCTCTGTTCAACTAATTGGTTCGATTGTACGTTTATCTTTTTTCGATTGTTTTGTTCAATTAATAATCAACAAATATCTGATTTGTTTCCATGGTAACTTAAAATAATATCTGTCTGTCTTATTCTATCACCCTTATATCTCTATACAACTATTTTTTATTTACAATATTATTTACTAATTAACATTGTTTAAATATTGTATATTATTTGATTATTTATATATATATATATAATTAATCCTTATCTGACGTTATCATTTTGTACTTAACTTTCCACTAGGTCTGAGATATATTTGAGTGCTTATTGCAAGAGTGGAGTGACTGAAATGTTAAAAATTTATATTTTGTCGATACATGCAGGAATGGATTTCTGTTACAAGTTTCGCAGAAATATATATCTAGTCGTCTTTCTTCCTCCAGGTAACTTCCGGGCGGAACATACAAAGAATTAAAATCACTTGTCAATAATCAAATGTTCATGATACTTTCCTATAGTTTTCTTAATTCATTTTTGGAAGAATCAAATATTATAAAACGGGTCAGACACTAACCCACGAATCTTTTTTTAAATGCCCCACGCGTCGATTTTTATAAACTTATGTTTTATATCATAAAAGCAGACAATCCAAATTAAAGCAAATATTTTATGTCGAATTTAAAAACACATCAAGTGCTTGTCTGAATAATCGAAATGTTAAAAAATATCACGTTATACAGGAAATTTTTTCATTTTAATAATTTAAAAGTTTGGAAAATACACTTTATTTTATATCCATACAAATCAATTCGAAACAATGAACTAACCGAATTTTAAGTATCCATGATTTAGAAATGGATAAAATTTTCACACATTTTCTATCACTGTACTTTCTATTTCTATAGTTTTCTTAATTCATTTTTGGAAGAATCAAATATTATAATATAAGTATAAATATTTTATGTCGAATTTATAAAACACATATTTCCAAGTGCACGTTGGCTAACTGATTTTCTAAATTAAATTAAATTTCTAGATTAAAGTAAAATAATTACTCAAATAGAACAGAACGTGTTATCTGCTATCGAATAAGAATTAAACTGTAAAAACATACAGTGCGTACATTCAGGAATGAGGAAGAATTCAGGATGTTCAGTCTTGTCACCTCACATGTGACATACGACAGATAAGGGTTAATAACAATCCATTTTCAATTTGTCTCTGTTCAACTAATCGCTCGATATATACGATTATCTTTGTTCAATTGTTTAAATCTCGATTGTTAGTTGATTGAGAAACAATTGATTTATATTCCATAGCAACTTATACATCTATCTGTCTTAGTCTGTCATACATTTACAACTATATAACTATCTTCTATTTACAATTTTTGTTTTCAAACCTTCAAATATCACTTGATCATGTATATATATATATATATATATTAATTTTTTGTTAAATATTTTACTTATTCCATTCCATTGTACGTCTTCCTCGTTTAATCTTCTTGAATTAAAAACGAGAAAAACAAGAACGACCTGCTGTATATTTCTTCTGGTTATCGTTCTTCAGTCACCATTTTTTTTTTATTTTTGGAATATAGCTTGGAGTATCGTCTATGGAAAGAATAAACAAGATGGAACCGATATCAGTGGAATTTATTGCATTTAATTTGATTCAGAGCTAAGTATCGAAAGTAACAGAACGAACAACCCTTTATATATATATATATATATATATATATATATATATGATTTAAATGTAAAAGAATTTATGTAATGTTTATGAAAATAAATTCAAAAAAATCACAAATAATTGTGTATTTTTTAGAAAATAATATATATATATATGTTTTGTCGATTTTTCTGAAATAACCCCTTTTCCAAAAAAAAAAACTGTTCATTCACATCGCTTAAACCCCTTCCACCTTCCATTCCATACCTTCAAGCTCTCATATTTCGTTCTGAATCTTTCTAAATCTCGTCTCCATCAATAACGATTGTTCTTTTCGATCGTCGATCATTTAATTCCATTCCTCGATCGATCCCATTTAAAATTTTCTCCTATATCCAGAAACAATCGGCCAATTCACACCAGTCAACATTCATACAGTATTTATTCGTCTCACACGCTCTTACCAGAAAATTAATTTTTTTTAGGTGGAGGAGATGGACGATAAGAGGGTATGAGATGAGCGTTAATGGGCGTAAATACTGTATAAATGTTGACTGGTGTAAATAGGCCCATTGGGCCTATTTACACCAGTCAACATTCATACAGTATTCACTCATTTCACACGCTTTTACCAGAAAACTAATTTTTTTTTAGATGGTGACGTTTGACGATAAGAAGGTGTGAAACGAGCGGTAATGGGCGTGTGAATACTGTATGAATGTTGACTGGTGTAAATAGGCCCATTGGGGGTATTTACACTAGTCAACATTCATACAGTATTCATTCGTCTCACACGCTCTTACCCGAAAACTAATTTTTTTAGGTGGAAGATTTCGGCGATAAGAGGGTGTGAAACAATGACCGTTAATACTGTCTGAATGTCGACTGGTGTAAATACCCCCATTGTGTTTAATAAATAAAGATGAAGAGTGCGTATGTGTGTGTATGTATGACTCAGTTCCAGATAATAGAGATGAACGATCGTCGTTCAACGACCATCGGCTGTTGTTCGATTGACGTTTGTACGTTTTGCTCGTAGGGAAATTCCGCAAGGAGTTCCACAAAACGTTCGGGTGTTGGTGCTGTGCGGGTCAGAGGAGGTACACGCGCAGGAGACGTACGACGATGACGCGATCGAGCACTTATATATGCAGGTTGGTTGTTTGTTACGATCCCAATTCGAATTTCTAGGAAAATAGAAAATCGTCGAAAGTACGTAACCGGTTTGCTAGTTACACCCGACTATAGTTGTGCATGTTACGTCACTGCCCGTGTTAGCTAATAGCGATATACGGGATTCAACGCCAACTGTCTGGCCAATTATTTGCCAATTGTATAGTCGGTGTCGCGTGAACGTACCGATCGCGTCACGGATATCTGTTCTCAATAAAGACAATCATCTATGTGTCTCTGTCAATCGCGTGATTAGTCCATCTGTCCATCTCTTTACACTACACATTTTTTCCATAATTTTCTCCATCTATTTGGATTTGAACACCAGATTTGTTCCATAACATCCATGTGGTGATATCGAACGGTTCTATCCAAGATCGTTTCCAGGTTCACCCAGACCGAACGGCTCGGCAGCACGAACGCTCGCACGGAAGTGATTCCGTTGTCGCAGGTGACGATCAACGCGAACTCCACGTACCGTATCGCCGATGCTGTCGATTGATCCGATCTTCTCGTCCGGGCACGTCGTTCTGTATACGTTCACACGCACACACATATAGATATATATATATATTTGTATCGATGTATTTTTCGAAACGAGTCGACCAAAATGTACACTGGACGATAACTGTACGGGTTTGGATAATGATCTTGAAACGATTTCGTATCTTTTTTTTAATTGTTCGAGCTATCTATTTTCTAAATCACTCTTGATTTGGTCTTTTTTCGATTGCACAATCGATTAATGACTCATCTGTGTGTTTTATAAATATTTCGAATTGAAAGATTGTAAGGAATTGAGATCGATAAACCCGAGCAGATTTCGTACCAATATATATATATATATATATATATATATATATATATATATATATATATAAAATAAAATGAGAGTATATTTCAATTAATCACCAAACCAAATAAATGTATTTTAAATGTTAAAAAATAAAAAAAATATTTTGTTCTAAGAATCTGTTTCTTCGATATTTTCACTAGTGACCATTTTACTCGAGAAGAATATTCCACACTTGCATGGAATTGTAACAAGCAGATCAGGCAATAGAGATGGACATTTTTTCCAGAGATGAGAAGATGAATTCGGGTTTTATTTTCGGACAGATCGAGTGTTATTGGATGAAACTGTGGATTTTGAATTAAATATTGGATTAAATTTGGATTTAGTTTTTTAAAATATATATATATATATATATATATATATATATATATAATAAAATGAGAGTATATTTCAATTAATCACCAAACCAAATAAATGTATTTTAAATGTTAAAAAATAAAAAAAATATTTTGTTCTAAGAATCTGTTTCTTCGATATTTTCACTACTGACCATTTTACTCGAGATGACCATTCCACACGTGTATGGAATTGTACGAGGGTAGTCCCATAAGTACCCAGCCTGACCTAGAGATGGTGGTAGTTGTTTGAAAAATATCACTGTATTAGAAAGTACACAATCTATAAAGCATATGTTTCAAGTTTGAGAACGCCACGTTGTTTAGTATTTGTTTGGCAGCCATCAATAGTGAACCTTTTCAGTGAATTTGTGAAAATGGAAAAAATCAGTCATCGTTACGTGATACAATACTTTTATTTGAAAGGCCTCAGCCCAACCAATATAAAAGCTGAACTGGATTCTACTCTGGGTGAATCTACTCCTTCGTTTACAACAGTGAAATATTGGGTAGCAGATTTTAAACGAGGTCAAACGAGCTGCCAAGACGAGCATCGCAGTGGTCGACCAAATGAGGTGACGACTCCAGAAATGGTGAAGAAAATCCACAAAGCGGTACTGGATGATCGTCGACTGAAAGTGCGCGAGCTAGCAGACATAGTAGGCATTTCAAAAAATGCGGTACATCGCATATTATCTGAAAATTTGGACATGGGAAAGCTGTGTGCAAGAAGGATGCCGCGTTTGCTCACACTCGAGCAAAAACAGTGTCGTAAAGATGTTTCAATTGAGTGTTTAGCGAAGATTCACAGCAACAAAGCAGAATTTTTGCGCCGTTTCATAACCATGGATGAAACATGGGTCCATCACTTCACACCCGAGACAAAAGAACAATCAAAACAATGGACTGAAAAGGGAAAACCGGCTCCAAAGAAGGTGAAGACCGTTTCATCTGCAGGCAAGGACATGGCGTCGGTTTTTTGGGATGCGCGTGGGGTAATTTTCATTGACTATTTTGAAAAAGGAAAAACTATCAACGGCGAGTATTATGCGAACTTATTGCAACGTTTGATTTGCAACGGCCGCATTTGGCTAAGAAGAAAGTGTTGTTTCATCAAGACAATGCACCAGCTCACAAATCCGTTATTGTAATGGCCAAAATTAATGAATTAAAGTTTGAATCGCTACCTCATGCACCCTATTCGCCAGATTTAGCCCCCTCGGATTATTTTCTGTTCCCAAACTTGAAAAAATGGCTCAGTGGTCAAAGATTTCCCAACGATAAAGAAGTGACGTCGGCAGTTAATGGGTATTTTGAGGAGCAAGACAGTTCTTATTATAAAAAGGGTATCGAACTTATTGAACATCGCCGGGAAAAGTGTATAGAGCTGAAAGGAGATTATGTTGAAAAATAAATATATTTTTTCCAAAATTTTTGTGTTTTCTTTGTTGGGTCGGGTACTTCTGGGACAACCCTCGTAATAGAGATGGACATTTTTTCCAGAGATGGGAAGATGAATTCGGGTTTTATTTTCGGACAGATCGAGTGTTATTGGATGAAATTGTGGATTTTGAATTAAATATTAGATTAAATTTGAATTTAATTTTTTTTTAAAAAAACATATATATATATATATATATATATATATATATATATAACATAGTTTCAGCAACATTTTGTAATGAGTAAGACAGGATCGGAAAACCCGTCCAATGAGATAAAAAGAGACGGTCATATCCGCACAGCGCTCGTATTATTGAAACAGCGAAGTCTAAACTTCACTTCGTCGCCGCTACGAACAGTTTAATCGCATCGTACCAAATTAACTGACGTGCAGTAATCTGAAAGGTTGATGGATGAACTGTGTGCATTCGCTATCTCGCTCTACGCTGAAATAAACATTCTCTGTCTTACACATTGCTCTTATGGGAATAACTCGAACGTGAAAAATCGACAAAGTATCATTTATATTTGTCGGTGTTTCATTTATATTGATTTTAGTGTAAAATGTACAATGGTAAATGTATATTTTTTTAATATTGAAATGAACTTTATTTCTTTTTATAAAACACAAATCTAGGCGTCACATTTGGATGACCGTATATATATATATATATATATATATATATATATATATACATACATATATATATATATATATATATATATATATATATATATATATATATATATATATTATATATATATATATCTCCCTTCCGCTTTTTTTTTTTTTTTTTTTTTTTTTTTTTTTACATAGCCGCGAAATTCAAAAGACCATAAGGCGGAAGGGAGATATTTACCAACCTAATATATATATATAAATCATCATCAAAGCCTATATCAGTCTACTACTGAATGAAAATTTCAACGAATATCATTAGATTTTCTTAAATGTTTTCTCATATAATTGTATATATGGATATAATGTAATATATAATTGTACAGAATATGATTGTATATATTATCATCATCACAATAATGTATATATATATATATATTAAAAATAATAATAAACAGCAACGCACAACCTTTTTAGCTTGTGGACGACACGATTGCCACTAACCGACTGAGCATACGCTGATAAAAATCGGACGACCGGTTCTTATGTAATCGAAAGAACGTCAGTTCGTTCTCTTGTAATAGCGAGCACGTTATACAATCGTTCGTCTCTGATAAATCAGTGACCATTAAACTGTCGTTCGTCCGAAAATAATAATTACTTATTGTTATTACTTATATGAAACGACTTTATTTATTTACAAATAAATCAAAAATAAATCAAATAATTTATTTTTAATCTTTTATGAATGATTAAAAATAAATCAATGCTGTTAAATTAGAAGAAACGTTTATTAGTCTTACATTATTTATTTAATCATTCATAAAAGATTATAGAGAATAGTGTGTGTGTATAATAATTCATGTCATTTATCTGCTTACAATAATAGAAATTTCTATAAAATATGTATCGATATAATAATTATTATACAAATAGTCTTTATATTAGATTTAATTTCAGAATTGTATTATGACAATATCGAATTTATTATTGTACTTCGTTCAATTACAGTACAACTACTTGAAAAAGTATTGTTTAAAAAAATATTATCAAAAAATTAACTATTTATAAATATTTGATCAGATTGTTAAATTATTTATATGTTTTATAAAATTAAAAGATAGAATTGGAATAATAATGATTTCAATCTGAAACTAAGTTTCAACAATCAAATCTGCATAAAATATCAGATTTCCGCTTATAATATATATGTTATGACAATATCGAATTTATTTATTGTTCTTAATTAAATTATGACTTGAAACAACATATTGATAATTTTTTGAAAATACTTAGTTATATATTTAAAACACTATTAATTAAACAATTACTATTTAAAAACAACTATTCGTAACTACTTACGTGTATCTAATCAATCAGATTGTTAAATTATTTACATATTTTATGAAATGATAGATTAAGATTATTAAATCGTATGACTTTTAAATTTCACAGATTAGTATAAAAAGCATATGTGAGATACAACATGATTATTGTTTGCATAAAACAGTACAAAAAGCAATTGACAAAAGTATGACATAACATATGAATGATATAACAATATGAAGTAACAGAAGATGAGGTAGAATCCAAGAGGCAGAAGTCCAAGAAGAAGAAGGAAGTCCAAGAAGCAGCAATCCAAGAAGCCAGACACAAGTTCCCAAATTCCAGTCATATTCGACATAGATGCTGCTTTAATCTGGCAGCTCACCCACCCCCTTCCCGGTCGAGGTTATTGGCTCCTCGACCAATAGAACTTGTGTCTTTCGTCTTGTTTATTTGCCAAACAGGTAGCTGATCTTGAAACGAAACGAACGTCTGAAAATGTTCCCCATCGTTCATGGAAATCTGACAATAATTACAAACTATCGTAAATTCATTTGAAAATAACTGTAATAAATAAAAAAAGGTAATAACACATACATGATGATGGCCGTTTTATTCAATATAACAGACGAAGTCTCCGAACTCATCGCCGATGACTGAACTCGGTCGCCTTCTGGTCAACAAACAATCAAGCTACAAGCAGCTACAAACGATCAAGAGGCTGCCAGTCGATATTGAAATCGATTTCTAATGAAGGATTTCTAGTGAAAGGCACGGATGAAGTTTTCACATTTGATTATATATTCGATTATGATATATCGCAGAAAGAATTTTATGGTAAAGTGCGACACTTGGCCGGCAGTGGTCGCCCCCCCCCCGCCGCGTAAGCGACCTGGAGCTCTGTCAGCCAAACGCAAGCATCAATCACAATGTGGACACAGGAAAATCTATATTTCTGGAATCAAGCGACATAATAGGAATTTCAGTGACTAAAGTCAGAAACATTTCTAGGGGGAGTTGGAATTCTAGCTCTGATGGCCCAAACGGGCTGCAACTACAAACGTCCCCAATTTAACAGAACAAGATGTTTTTTCTGCTGATGAAGCATTAAAATGCTTAATAAGAGGTTCGATCGTATGAAAATCCCCTTCCGCCCGATCCCGCCAGCTCCGTGATATCCGATTGCCCTAAACCTATCCTAGGTTACGCTCGTTCTATGACATGTTTTCCCCGTTCGATCAGTCTAGGATTTTATATCCGCGTCAAATCGAACGGACGAGCTATTTATATGACGATTTTTATTAATGAGCAAGTGAATATTTCTAAAAAAGTTCAAAATCAAATCAGAGGCAAATTAGCACTCGCTAACTTGCATGCATCGGTCCCAAACGGGGACACAGGAAAATCTATAATTCTGGAATCAAGCGACATAACAGGAATTTCAGCGACTAGAGTCAGAAACTTTCCTAGCGGGAGTTGGAACTCTAGCTCTGACTCCCCAAACGGGCTGCAGCTACAAACGATCAAGAGGCTACCAATCGATATTAAAATCGATTTCAAATAAACAAATTCTAGCCAAAGGCACGGATGAAGTTTTCACATTTGATTATGTATTCGATTATGATATATCGCAGATAGAATTTTATGAAAGTGCGGCACTTGGCCGGCAGTGGTCGCTCCACAGAGGGCGGTAGGTCCTTTTGTTAAATTATCAATAGAGCCCCTATAGGGCGATAGGCCCTCTTAAAAATTTTCAAATTTATATTAAAAATTCGTGAAAAAGTATACAATGTGTTATCTAGAATACATATGTTTGTTTTGATGTGATTTTTTTAAACCTTTCGAAAATTACAAACACCGATTTGAAATCATGGTATCATGTTCTTACTTAAATATATGCATTTTTATATTCACATATTTTTTTTGTGTTTATTCATATAAATAGATTAATTATATTCTAGATGGATTGTGTTCCAATTAAAGTCGCTTTACGAATCTGTCTTCCGATGAAACCAGGAATTACGAGAGGCAGACAGTCGATATTGAAATCAATATCAAACGAACAAATAATAGTGAAAGATGAAATATTTACATATGATTATGTATTTAATTACAATACATCGCAGGAAGAGTTGTATGAAAGTGCGATTAAAAAGGATATTCAAAGATTATTTGACAAATATAATATAACTATATTAGCATATGGCCAGACAGGTTCTGGAAAAACCCACTCTATGGGTACCGATTGCAGTGGTGAAAATAAAAAGGGAGTTATTCCTTGTGCAATGATGACGATGAAACGATGAAACTAGTTAATTAATCAGACACTAGTTAATTAATCACTAATGCAGTTACAATAAGTACATGTATATCAGACAAGTCAATTAACGACAATTATAATGATTGTTGAAGACATTAGTTAATTAATCACTAATATCAGTTACAATAAATACATGTATATCAGAGAATCAATTGTTAAGTAGTCAATTAATGACAATTATAATGATTGTTGAAGACATTAGTTAATTAATCACTAATATCAGTTGCAATAAATACATGTATATCAGACAAGTCAATTGTTAAGTAGTCAATTAATGACAATTATATTGATTGTTGAAGACATTAGTTAATTAATCACTAATATCAGTTACAATAAATACATGTATATCAGACAAGTCAATTGTTAAGTAGTCAATTAATGACAATTATAATGATTGTTGAAGACATTAGTTAATTAATCACTAATATCAGTTACAATAAATACATGTATATCAGACAAGTCAATTGTTAAGTAGTCAATTAATGACAATTATATTGATTGTTGAAGACATTAGTTAATTAATCACTAATATCAGTTACAATAAATACATGTATATCAGACAAGTCAATTGTTAAGTAGTCAATTAATGACAATTATAATGATTGTTGAGGACATTAGTTAATTAATCACTAATATCAGTTACAATAAATACATGTATATCAGACAAGTCAATTGTTAAGTAGTCAATTAATGACAATTATATTGATTGTTGAAGACATTAGTTAATTAATCACTAATATCAGTTACAATAAATACATGTATATCAGACAAGTCAATTGTTAAGTAGTCAATTAATGACAATTATAATGATTGTTGAAGACATTAGTTAATTAATCACTAATATCAGTTGCAATAAATACATGTATATCAGACAAGTCAATTGTTAAGTAGTCAATTAATGACAATTATATTGATTGTTGAAGACATTAGTTAATTAATCACTAATATCAGTTACAATAAATACATGTATATCAGACAAGTCAATTGTTAAGTAGTCAATTAATGACAATTATAATGATTGTTGAAGACATTAGTTAATTAATCACTAATATCAGTTACAATAAATACATGTATATCAGACAAGTCAATTGTTAAGTAGTCAATTAATGACAATTATAATGATTGTTGAAGACATTAGTTAATTAATCACTAATATCAGTTACAATAAATACATGTATATCAGAGAATCAATTGTTAAGTAGTCAATTAATGACAATTATATTGATTGTTGAAGACATTAGTTAATTAATCACTAATATCAGTTGCAATAAATACATGTATATCAGACAAGTCAATTGTTAAGTAGTCAATTAATGACAATTATAATGATTGTTGAAGACATTAGTTAATTAATCACTAATATCAGTTGCAATAAATACATGTATATCAGACAAGTCAATTGTTAAGTAGTCAATTAATGACAATTATAATGATTGTTGAAGACATTAGTTAATTAATCACTAATATCAGTTGCAATAAATACATGTATATCAGACAAGTCAATTGTTAAGTAGTCAATTAATGACAATTATAATGATTGTTGAAGACATTAGTTAATTAATCACTAATATCAGTTACAATAAATACATGTATATCAGAGAATCAATTGTTAAGTAGTCAATTAATGACAATTATATTGATTGTTGAAGACATTAGTTAATTAATCACTAATATCAGTTACAATAAATACATGTATATCAGACAAGTCAATTGTTAAGTAGTCAATTAATGACAATTATAATGATTGTTGAAGACATTAGTTAATTAATCACTAATATCAGTTGCAATAAATACATGTATATCAGACAAGTCAATTGTTAAGTAGTCTATTAACGACAATTATAATCATTGTTGAAGACATTAGTTAATTAATCACTAATATCAGTTGCAATAAATACATGTATATCAGACAAGTCAATTGTTAAGTAGTCAATTAATGACAATTATAATGATTGTTGAAGACATTAGTTAATTAATCACTAATATCAGTTGCAATAAATACATGTATATCAGACAAGTCAATTGTTAAGTAGTCAATTAATGACAATTATAATGATTGTTGAAGACATTAGTTAATTAATCACTAATATCAGTTACAATAAATACATGTATATCAGACAAGTCAATTGTTAAGTAGTCAATTAATGACAATTATAATGATTGTTGAAGACATTAGTTAATTAATCACTAATATCAGTTACAATAAATACATGTATATCAGACAAGTCAATTGTTAAGTAGTCAATTAATGACAATTATAATGATTGTTGAAGACATTAGTTAATTAATCACTAATATCAGTTACAATAAATACATGTATATCAGAGAATCAATTGTTAAGTAGTCAATTAATGACAATTATATTGATTGTTGAAGACATTAGTTAATTAATCACTAATATCAGTTACAATAAATACATGTATATCAGACAAGTCAATTGTTAAGTAGTCAATTAATGACAATTATAATGATTGTTGAAGACATTAGTTAATTAATCACTAATATCAGTTGCAATAAATACATGTATATCAGACAAGTCAATTGTTAAGTAGTCAATTAACGACAATTATAATGATTGTTGAAGACATTAGTTAATTAATCACTAATATCAGTTGCAATAAATACATGTATATCAGACAAGTCAATTGTTAAGTAGTCAATTAATGACAATTATAATGATTGTTGAAGACATTAGTTAATTAATCACTAATATCAGTTGCAATAAATACATGTATATCAGACAAGTCAATTGTTAAGTAGTCAATTAATGACAATTATAATGATTGTTGAAGACATTAGTTAATTAATCACTAATATCAGTTACAATAAATACATGTATATCAGACAAGTCAATTGTTAAGTAGTCAATTAATGACAATTATATTGATTGTTGAAGACATTAGTTAATTAATCACTAATATCAGTTACAATAAATACATGTATATCAGAGAATCAATTGTTAAGTAGTCAATTAATGACAATTATATTGATTGTTGAAGACATTAGTTAATTAATCACTAATATCAGTTACAATAAATACATGTATATCAGAGAATCAATTGTTAAGTAGTCAATTAATGACAATTATATTGATTGTTGAAGACATTAGTTAATTAATCACTAATATCAGTTACAATAAATACATGTATATCAGACAAGTCAATTGTTAAGTAGTCAATTAATGACAATTATATTGATTGTTGAAGACATTAGTTAATTAATCACTAATATCAGTTACAATAAATACATGTATATCAGAGAATCAATTGTTAAGTAGTCAATTAATGACAATTATAATGATTGTTGAAGACATTAGTTAATTAATCACTAATATCAGTTACAATAAATACATGTATATCAGACAAGTCAATTGTTAAGTAGTCAATTAATGACAATTATAATGATTGTTGAAGACATTAGTTAATTAATCAATAATATCAGTTACAATAAATACATGTATATCAGAGAATCAATTGTTAAGTAGTCAATTAATGACAATTATATTGATTGTTGAAGACATTAGTTAATTAATCACTAATATCAGTTGCAATAAATACATGTATATCAGACAAGTCAATTGTTAAGTAGTCAATTAATGACAATTATATTGATTGTTGAAGACATTAGTTAATTAATCAATAATATCAGTTACAATAAATACATGTATATCAGAGAATCAATTGTTAAGTAGTCAATTAATGACAATTATATTGATTGTTGAAGACATTAGTTAATTAATCACTAATATCAGTTGCAATAAATACATGTATATCAGACAAGTCAATTGTTAAGTAGTCAATTAATGACAATTATAATGATTGTTGAAGACATTAGTTAATTAATCACTAATATCAGTTACAATAAATACATGTATATCAGACAAGTCAATTGTTAAGTAGTCAATTAATGACAATTATAATGATTGTTGAAGACATTAGTTAATTAATCACTAATATCAGTTGCAATAAATACATGTATATCAGACAAGTCAATTGTTAAGTAGTCAATTAATGACAATTATAATGATTGTTGAAGACATTAGTTAATTAATCACTAATATCAGTTACAATAAATACATGTATATCAGAGAATCAATTGTTAAGTAGTCAATTAATGACAATTATAATGATTGTTGAAGACATTAGTTAATTAATCACTAATATCAGTTGCAATAAATACATGTATATCAGAGAATCAATTGTTAAGTAGTCAATTAATGACAATTATATTGATTGTTGAAGACATTAGTTAATTAATCACTAATATCAGTTACAATAAATACATGTATATCAGACAAGTCAATTGTTAAGTAGTCAATTAACGACAATTATATTGATTGTTGAAGACATTAGTTAATTAATCACTAATATCAGTTGCAATAAATACATGTATATCAGAGAATCAATTGTTAAGTAGTCAATTAATGACAATTATATTGATTGTTGAAGACATTAGTTAATTAATCACTAATATCAGTTACAATAAATACATGTATATCAGACAAGTCAATTGTTAAGTAGTCAATTAATGACAATTATAATGATTGTTGAAGACATTAGTTAATTAATCACTAATATCAGTTGCAATAAATACATGTATATCAGACAAGTCAATTGTTAAGTAGTCAATTAATGACAATTATATTGATTGTTGAAGACATTAGTTAATTAATCAATAATATCAGTTACAATAAATACATGTATATCAGAGAATCAATTGTTAAGTAGTCAATTAATGACAATTATATTGATTGTTGAAGACATTAGTTAATTAATCACTAATATCAGTTGCAATAAATACATGTATATCAGACAAGTCAATTGTTAAGTAGTCAATTAATGACAATTATATTGATTGTTGAAGACATTAGTTAATTAATCACTAATATCAGTTACAATAAATACATGTATATCAGAGAATCAATTGTTAAGTAGTCAATTAATGACAATTATATTGATTGTTGAAGACATTAGTTAATTAATCACTAATATCAGTTGCAATAAATACATGTATATCAGACAAGTCAATTGTTAAGTAGTCAATTAATGACAATTATAATGATTGTTGAAGACATTAGTTAATTAATCACTAATATCAGTTGCAATAAATACATGTATATCAGAGAATCAATTGTTAAGTAGTCAATTATTGACAATTATAATGATTGTTGAAGACATTAGTTAATTAATCACTAATATCAGTTGCAATAAATACATGTATATCAGACAAGTCAATTGTTAAGTAGTCAATTAATGACAATTATAATGATTGTTGAAGACATTAGTTAATTAATCACTAATATCAGTTGCAATAAATACATGTATATCAGAGAATCAATTGTTAAGTAGTCAATTAATGACAATTATATTGATTGTTGAAGACATTAGTTAATTAATCACTAATATCAGTTGCAATAAATACATGTATATCAGACAAGTCAATTGTTAAGTAGTCAATTAATGACAATTATATTGATTGTTGAAGACATTAGTTAATTAATCAATAATATCAGTTACAATAAATACATGTATATCAGAGAATCAATTGTTAAGTAGTCAATTAATGACAATTATATTGATTGTTGAAGACATTAGTTAATTAATCACTAATATCAGTTGCAATAAATACATGTATATCAGACAAGTCAATTGTTAAGTAGTCAATTAATGACAATTATATTGATTGTTGAAGACATTAGTTAATTAATCACTAATATCAGTTACAATAAATACATGTATATCAGAGAATCAATTGTTAAGTAGTCAATTAATGACAATTATATTGATTGTTGAAGACATTAGTTAATTAATCACTAATATCAGTTGCAATAAATACATGTATATCAGACAAGTCAATTGTTAAGTAGTCAATTAATGACAATTATATTGATTGTTGAAGACATTAGTTAATTAATCACTAATATCAGTTACAATAAATACATGTATATCAGAGAATCAATTGTTAAGTAGTCAATTAATGACAATTATATTGATTGTTGAAGACATTAGTTAATTAATCACTAATATCAGTTGCAATAAATACATGTATATCAGACAAGTCAATTGTTAAGTAGTCAATTAATGACAATTATATTGATTGTTGAAGACATTAGTTAATTAATCACTAATATCAGTTACAATAAATACATGTATATCAGAGAATCAATTGTTAAGTAGTCAATTAATGACAATTATATTGATTGTTGAAGACATTAGTTAATTAATCACTAATATCAGTTGCAATAAATACATGTATATCAGACAAGTCAATTGTTAAGTAGTCAATTAATGACAATTATATTGATTGTTGAAGACATTAGTTAATTAATCAATAATATCAGTTACAATAAATACATGTATATCAGAGAATCAATTGTTAAGTAGTCAATTAATGACAATTATATTGATTGTTGAAGACATTAGTTAATTAATCACTAATATCAGTTGCAATAAATACATGTATATCAGACAAGTCAATTGTTAAGTAGTCAATTAATGACAATTATAATGATTGTTGAAGACATTAGTTAATTAATCAATAATATCAGTTACAATAAATACATGTATATCAGAGAATCAATTGTTAAGTAGTCAATTAATGACAATTATATTGATTGTTGAAGACATTAGTTAATTAATCAATAATATCAGTTACAATAAATACATGTATATCAGAGAATCAATTGTTAAGTAGTCAATTAATGACAATTATATTGATTGTTGAAGACATTAGTTAATTAATCACTAATATCAGTTACAATAAATACATGTATATCAGACAAGTCAATTGTTAAGTAGTCAATTAATGACAATTATAATGATTGTTGAAGACATTAGTTAATTAATCACTAATATCAGTTGCAATAAATACATGTATATCAGACAAGTCAATTGTTAAGTAGTCAATTAATGACAATTATATTGATTGTTGAAGACATTAGTTAATTAATCAATAATATCAGTTACAATAAATACATGTATATCAGAGAATCAATTGTTAAGTAGTCAATTAATGACAATTATATTGATTGTTGAAGACATTAGTTAATTAATCACTAATATCAGTTACAATAAATACATGTATATCAGACAAGTCAATTGTTAAGTAGTCAATTAATGACAATTATATTGATTGTTGAAGACATTAGTTAATTAATCAATAATATCAGTTACAATAAATACATGTATATCAGACAAGTCAATTGTTAAGTAGTCAATTAATGACAATTATATTGATTGTTGAAGACATTAGTTAATTAATCAATAATATCAGTTACAATAAATACATGTATATCAGAGAATCAATTGTTAAGTAGTCAATTAATGACAATTATATTGATTGTTGAAGACATTAGTTAATTAATCACTAATATCAGTTACAATAAATACATGTATATCAGACAAGTCAATTGTTAAGTAGTCAATTAATGACAAATATAATGATTGTTGAAGACATTAGTTAATTAATCACTAATATCAGTTGCAATAAATACATGTATATCAGACAAGTCAATTGTTAAGTAGTCAATTAATGACAATTATATTGATTGTTGAAGACATTAGTTAATTAATCAATAATATCAGTTACAATAAATACATGTATATCAGACAAGTCAATTGTTAAGTAGTCAATTAATGACAATTATATTGATTGTTGAAGACATTAGTTAATTAATCACTAATATCAGTTACAATAAATACATGTATATCAGACAAGTCAATTGTTAAGTAGTCAATTAATGACAAATATAATGATTGTTGAAGACATTAGTTAATTAATCACTAATATCAGTTGCAATAAATACATGTATATCAGACAAGTCAATTGTTAAGTAGTCAATTAATGACAATTATAATGATTGTTGAAGACATTAGTTAATTAATCACTAATATCAGTTGCAATAAATACATGTATATCAGACAAGTCAATTGTTAAGTAGTCAATTAATGACAATTATAATGATTGTTGAAGACATTAGTTAATTAATCACTAATATCAGTTGCAATAAATACATGTATATCAGACAAGTCAATTGTTAAGTAGTCTATTAACGACAATTATAATCATTGTTGAAGACATTAGTTAATTAATCACTAATATCAGTTGCATTAATACATGTATATCAGACAAGTCAATTGTTAAGTAGTCAATTAACGACAATTATATTGATTGTTGAAGACATTAGTTAATTAATCACTAATATCAGTTACAATAAATACATGTATATCAGACAAGTCAATTGTTAAGTAGTCAATTAATGACAATTATATTGATTGTTGAAGACATTAGTTAATTAATCAATAATATCAGTTGCAATAAATACATGTATATCAGACAAGTCAATTGTTAAGTAGTCAATTAATGACAATTATAATGATTGTTGAAGACATTAGTTAATTAATCACTAATATCAGTTGCAATAAATACATGTATATCAGACAAGTCAATTGTTAAGTAGTCAATTAATGACAATTATAATGATTGTTGAAGACATTAGTTAATTAATCACTAATATCAGTTGCAATAAATACATGTATATCAGACAAGTCAATTGTTAAGTAGTCTATTAACGACAATTATAATCATTGTTGAAGACATTAGTTAATTAATCACTAATATCAGTTGCAATAAATACATGTATATCAGACAAGTCAATTGTTAAGTAGTCAATTAATGACAATTATAATGATTGTTGAAGACATTAGTTAATTAATCACTAATATCAGTTACAATAAATACATGTATATCAGACAAGTCAATTGTTAAGTAGTCAATTAATGACAATTATATTGATTGTTGAAGACATTAGTTAATTAATCAATAATATCAGTTACAATAAATACATGTATATCAGAGAATCAATTGTTAAGTAGTCAATTAATGACAATTATATTGATTGTTGAAGACATTAGTTAATTAATCACTAATATCAGTTGCAATAAATACATGTATATCAGACAAGTCAATTGTTAAGTAGTCTATTAACGACAATTATAATCATTGTTGAAGACATTAGTTAATTAATCACTAATATCAGTTGCAATAAATACATGTATATCAGACAAGTCAATTGTTAAGTAGTCAATTAATGACAATTATAATGATTGTTGAAGACATTAGTTAATTAATCACTAATATCAGTTGCAATAAATACATGTATATCAGACAAGTCAATTGTTAAGTAGTCTATTAACGACAATTATAATCATTGTTGAAGACATTAGTTAATTAATCACTAATATCAGTTGCATTAATACATGTATATCAGACAAGTCAATTGTTAAGTAGTCAATTAATGACAAATATAATGATTGTTGAAGACATTAGTTAATTAATCACTAATATCAGTTACAATAAATACATGTATATCAGACAAGTCAATTGTTAAGTAGTCAATTAATGACAATTATATTGATTGTTGAAGACATTAGTTAATTAATCACTAATATCAGTTACAATAAATACATGTATATCAGAGAATCAATTGTTAAGTAGTCAATTAATGACAATTATATTGATTGTTGAAGACATTAGTTAATTAATCACTAATATCAGTTGCAATAAATACATGTATATCAGACAAGTCAATTGTTAAGTAGTCTATTAACGACAATTATAATGATTGTTGAAGACATTAGTTAATTAATCACTAATATCAGTTGCAATAAATACATGTATATCAGACAAGTCAATTGTTAAGTAGTCAATTAATGACAATTATAATGATTGTTGAAGACATTAGTTAATTAATCACTAATATCAGTTGCAATAAATACATGTATATCAGACAAGTCAATTGTTAAGTAGTCTATTAACGACAATTATAATGATTGTTGAAGACATTAGTTAATTAATCACTAATATCAGTTGCAATAAATACATGTATATCAGACAAGTCAATTGTTAAGTAGTCAATTAACGACAATTATATTGATTGTTGAAGACATTAGTTAATTAATCAATAATATCAGTTACAATAAATACATGTATATCAGAGAATCAATTGTTAAGTAGTCAATTAATGACAATTATATTGATTGTTGAAGACATTAGTTAATTAATCACTAATATCAGTTGCAATAAATACATGTATATCAGAGAATCAATTGTTAAGTAGTCAATTAATGACAATTATATTGATTGTTGAAGACATTAGTTAATTAATCACTAATATCAGTTGCAATAAATACATGTATATCAGAGAATCAATTGTTAAGTAGTCAATTAATGACAATTATATTGATTGTTGAAGACATTAGTTAATTAATCACTAATATCAGTTACAATAAATACATGTATATCAGAGAATCAATTGTTAAGTAGTCAATTAATGACAATTATATTGATTGTTGAAGACATTAGTTAATTAATCACTAATATCAGTTGCAATAAATACATGTATATCAGACAAGTCAATTGTTAAGTAGTCTATTAACGACAATTATAATCATTGTTGAAGACATTAGTTAATTAATCACTAATATCAGTTGCAATAAATACATGTATATCAGACAAGTCAATTGTTAAGTAGTCAATTAATGACAATTATAATGATTGTTGAAGACATTAGTTAATTAATCACTAATATCAGTTGCAATAAATACATGTATATCAGACAAGTCAATTGTTAAGTAGTCAATTAATGACAATTATAATGATTGTTGAAGACATTAGTTAATTAATCACTAATATCAGTTGCAATAAATACATGTATATCAGACAAGTCAATTGTTAAGTAGTCTATTAACGACAATTATAATCATTGTTGAAGACATTAGTTAATTAATCACTAATATCAGTTGCATTAATACATGTATATCAGACAAGTCAATTGTTAAGTAGTCAATTAACGACAATTATATTGATTGTTGAAGACATTAGTTAATTAATCAATAATATCAGTTACAATAAATACATGTATATCAGAGAATCAATTGTTAAGTAGTCAATTAATGACAATTATATTGATTGTTGAAGACATTAGTTAATTAATCACTAATATCAGTTACAATAAATACATGTATATCAGACAAGTCAATTGTTAAGTAGTCAATTAATGACAAATATAATGATTGTTGAAGACATTAGTTAATTAATCACTAATATCAGTTACAATAAATACATGTATATCAGACAAGTCAATTGTTAAGTAGTCAATTAATGACAATTATATTGATTGTTGAAGACATTAGTTAATTAATCAATAATATCAGTTACAATAAATACATGTATATCAGAGAATCAATTGTTAAGTAGTCAATTAATGACAATTATATTGATTGTTGAAGACATTAGTTAATTAATCACTAATATCAGTTGCAATAAATACATGTATATCAGACAAGTCAATTGTTAAGTAGTCTATTAACGACAATTATAATCATTGTTGAAGACATTAGTTAATTAATCACTAATATCAGTTGCAATAAATACATGTATATCAGACAAGTCAATTGTTAAGTAGTCAATTAATGACAATTATAATGATTGTTGAAGACATTAGTTAATTAATCACTAATATCAGTTACAATAAATACATGTATATCAGACAAGTCAATTGTTAAGTAGTCAATTAATGACAATTATATTGATTGTTGAAGACATTAGTTAATTAATCACTAATATCAGTTGCAATAAATACATGTATATCAGACAAGTCAATTGTTAAGTAGTCAATTAATGACAATTATATTGATTGTTGAAGACATTAGTTAATTAATCAATAATATCAGTTACAATAAATACATGTATATCAGAGAATCAATTGTTAAGTAGTCAATTAATGACAATTATATTGATTGTTGAAGACATTAGTTAATTAATCACTAATATCAGTTGCAATAAATACATGTATATCAGACAAGTCAATTGTTAAGTAGTCAATTAATGACAATTATATTGATTGTTGAAGACATTAGTTAATTAATCAATAATATCAGTTACAATAAATACATGTATATCAGAGAATCAATTGTTAAGTAGTCAATTAATGACAATTATATTGATTGTTGAAGACATTAGTTAATTAATCAATAATATCAGTTACAATAAATACATGTATATCAGAGAATCAATTGTTAAGTAGTCAATTAATGACAATTATATTGATTGTTGAAGACATTAGTTAATTAATCACTAATATCAGTTACAATAAATACATGTATATCAGACAAGTCAATTGTTAAGTAGTCAATTAATGACAATTATATTGATTGTTGAAGACATTAGTTAATTAATCAATAATATCAGTTACAATAAATACATGTATATCAGAGAATCAATTGTTAAGTAGTCAATTAATGACAATTATATTGATTGTTGAAGACATTAGTTAATTAATCACTAATATCAGTTGCAATAAATACATGTATATCAGACAAGTCAATTGTTAAGTAGTCAATTAATGACAATTATATTGATTGTTGAAGACATTAGTTAATTAATCACTAATATCAGTTACAATAAATACATGTATATCAGAGAATCAATTGTTAAGTAGTCAATTAATGACAATTATATTGATTGTTGAAGACATTAGTTAATTAATCACTAATATCAGTTGCAATAAATACATGTATATCAGACAAGTCAATTGTTAAGTAGTCTATTAACGACAATTATAATCATTGTTGAAGACATTAGTTAATTAATCACTAATATCAGTTGCAATAAATACATGTATATCAGACAAGTCAATTGTTAAGTAGTCTATTAACGACAATTATAATCATTGTTGAAGACATTAGTTAATTAATCACTAATATCAGTTGCAATAAATACATGTATATCAGACAAGTCAATTGTTAAGTAGTCAATTAATGACAATTATAATGATTGTTGAAGACATTAGTTAATTAATCACTAATATCAGTTACAATAAATACATGTATATCAGACAAGTCAATTGTTAAGTAGTCAATTAATGACAATTATAATGATTGTTGAAGACATTAGTTAATTAATCACTAATATCAGTTGCAATAAATACATGTATATCAGACAAGTCAATTGTTAAGTAGTCTATTAACGACAATTATAATCATTGTTGAAGACATTAGTTAATTAATCACTAATATCAGTTTCAATAAATACATGAATATCAGACAAGTCAATTGTTAAGTAGTCAATTAATGACAATTATAATGATTGTTGAAGACATTAGTTAATTAATCACTAATATCAGTTGCAATAAATACATGTATATCAGACAAGTCAATTGTTAAGTAGTCAATTAATGACAATTATAATGATTGTTGAAGACATTAGTTAATTAATCACTAATATCAGTTGCAATAAATACATGTATATCAGACAAGTCAATTGTTAAGTAGTCTATTAACGACAATTATAATCATTGTTGAAGACATTAGTTAATTAATCACCAATATCAGTTACAATAAATACATGTATATCAGACAAGTCAATTGTTAAGTAGTCAATTAATGACAATTATATTGATTGTTGAAGACATTAGTTAATTAATCACTAATATCAGTTACAATAAATACATGTATATCAGACAAGTCAATTGTTAAGTAGTCAATTAATGACAATTATATTGATTGTTGAAGACATTAGTTAATTAATCACCAATATCAGTTACAATAAATACATGTATATCAGACAAGTCAATTGTTAAGTAGTCAATTAACGACAATTATAATGATTGTTGAAGACATTAGTTAATTAATCACTAATATCAGTTACAATAAATACATGTATATCAGACAAGTCAATTGTTAAGTAGTCAATTAACGACAATTATAATGATTGTTGAAGACATTAGTTAATTAATCACTAATATCAGTTGCAATTATAGTTAACTTAATCGACCCATGGAATGGCCGATTCACTTGGTGGAACCCATTCGTCTCGTCGTGACGACAAAACATGTTCGTGCACACATTTGGCACCAGTTGGACGTATAAAAATTAGCACAAAACGTACGACGGACATTGGCAAACGATTTTCGCAACTTTTGCGAATTGGCCACTGCGTATTTTGTACAAAAATCGACGAATTCGATGTCACATAGAACAGCAGGAACACCGCCATTGCGAGCAAAGACACACGACTGTAGAGGCCGCGTGACGTCACAAGATTCAAACCGATGCTATGAAACAAATGAGTGCGTTAATAGATATCCAAATATTATAGATATCGAAATGGTATAGACAATTATATATGTATACAACATATATATATATATATATATATATATATATATATATATATATATATATGTTGTATACATATATATTTTAAATGAAAAAATTTGATTAAACATACATGATGATTGATTTTCAATTCGATATAAGTATCCTCGACAAGTTGTTAATGTTCCCCATTGCCGGACATGAATTTATGTTCATAAGAAACGACACCACATCTTATCTCCATGAAGGTTAGAAGAACACAGCGGATGAATACTGAAACAGCGTTTCCTAACGTTCTTTATTACACAGTTGCATATGGCCGATTATGACGTATGTATATATCTATATATATATATATATATATATATATATATATATATATATATATATATATATATATGTATATATATATATATATATATATATATATATATATATATATATATATATATATATATATATGTACAATCGTTAGTCTCTTATAAACAAGTGCTCATTATATTTAAAAATATCATTGAATTTTACTCACGGTTTAATTCGATTTTAAAGCCAAACAAAGAACTTGGACAAATTCGATAGATGGATTAACAATTTTCACTGCACAACAAACGAGTGGACGACGACCCGCTTGTTCTAAACCAACTGTACATTATATATTTGTATCGATGTATTTTTCGAAACGAGTCGACCAAAATGTACACTGGACGATAACTGTACGGGTTTGGATGATCTTGAAACGATTTCGTATCCATTTTTTAATAATCGTTCGAGCTATCTATTTTCTGAATCACTCTTGATTTAGTCTTTTTTCGATTACACAACCGATTGATGACTCATCTGTGTGTTTTATAAACATTTCGAATTGAAGGATTGTAAGGAATTGAGATCGATAGACCCGAGCAGATTTCGTACCAATATATATATGTATATATATATATATATAATAAAATGAGAGTATATTTCAATTAATAGTAGTGTTTAATCAACACGCGAAATTCTTTTTCGTCCATTATTTGACAATCACTCGATTTCCTTGATTCCGACGATTGTCACACACAAAGGAATAAACCGATATGGCTGAAACTCGATGTGTGTTCTTCCAAGAGGTGCTACTAATTAAAAATAACCTCGATATGCACCGGTGATCCGATCTTTCGGAATTTACACGGACTCATCAAACGGCACTCGTAGATGGACGATTGTGTTCCGATTGAAGTCGTTGTACGTATCTGCCCTCCGATGAAACCAGGAATTACGCGAGAGGCAGCCAGTCGATATTTAAATCAATATCAAACGACCAAGTTATAGTGAAAGAGGAAATATTTACATTTGATTATGTATTTAATTACAATACATCGCAGGAAGAGTTTTACGAAAGTGCGATTAAATATAATATTCAAAGTTATTTGACGGATACAATGTAACTATACTAGCATACGGCCAGACAGGTTCTCTGGAAAACCCCACTCTATGGGTAACGATTGCAGTGGTGAAAATAAAAAGGGAATTATTCGTTGTGCAATCGCAGATGTATTTTCGAAAATCGAGTATGACGATGAAAACGATTATAAAGTAACCGTATCGTCTATGGAACTTTATAAGAAAGTATTTAATGATCTCTTAGCAGATCGTCCTAGAGATCAGTGTGTCGTCGACATTAAGGAAGATGGAAAAGAAGTCGTATAACCTAATTTAACATAACGAGATATTTTTTTCCGCTAATGAAGCATTAGAATGTTTAATTAGAGGTTCGCTAGGCAGAGTAACAGATGCGACAGCTATGAAATCCCCGTTTGCAAGAAGCCATGATATATTTATCCTGTCGATAAATCGACAGAACAAAAATGACGAAAACAGTGCTACGTCAGCAAAATGTCTTCTATTGGATCTCGCAGGATCGGAGAGATCGAAGAAAACGAAGGCCTGTGTCGATAGAATTCGAGAAGGAATAAATATAAATAAAGATCTTCGAGCATTCGACGACGTATATATCTGCTCTCGGTGATGAATCTCGACCAAATACTGGACTTATAAATTATCGTGATAGTAAATTAACACGTATTTTGGAAGATTCACTCGGCAGTAATTCGATTACTTTGATGATTGCATGTGGTTAGTCCTCGAGGTGTTAATCTCGACGAAACGTTAGCAACTCTCAGATATGCAGAGAGAGAGCTAGGAAAATCAAAAATAAACCGATTATCAACCAAGATCCATATTAAAGCTGAGATTATTCGATTGAATAAACGAATAAAAGAACTAGAAACTTATCTTCTGGAACGTAGAACCGATGTTCTTTCTGCGAACGATTCTGAAAATTTACGCCGAGAAAACGAACAATCGCGAAATCATATAAAAGAGTACACTTCGTTAATTGAAAACGCATTAATAGCAGAAAACCCAAAAGAGTTTTTACTACAACAACAACAACAACTCAAAGAAATAGAAATGCAAGATTCAAATGCAATGGAAAGAGCGTCAAAATAAGTTAGCAGCATTAGAAAGTGAAAAGGATGAACTTTTACAACAAATTAAAAATGCTGAAATTATCGGTAATTCTTCGGAGTTATCCGAACAACGTCAGAAAGGACTAAGAGTTATCTTTACAGATAGCTGAATTGAGTACAACGATCACAGAACACGCAACAACTAGCGAGTCTAAAGACGAATACGAGTTAAAGATCATGCAATTAAATAATGAAATTGTAAATGTGAAACGAGCAAAAGTAAAACTTGTTAAATTAACGAAAAGCGAAACGGACAAGCATATGCGCTGGAAAGTTGAACTTGAACGAGATATATCGAAATTGAGATATCATAGACAACAACGTAATCGAATGATAATGATGAAAAACCGTCATGCGAAAATAACAAAACTTCAACAACGCAGAGCAGAAGCAGCAGCAGAAGCTACTAATAGAAGATTGAAAAATGCTCTTGCCTTGCGAAGAAGATCCCGAGATCGTCGCTCCGTGATATCCGATTGCCCTAAACCTATCCTAGGTTACGCTCGTTCTATGACATGTTTTCCCCGTTCGATCAGTCTAGGATTTTATATCCGCGTCAAATCGAACGGACGAGCTATTTATATGACGATTTTTATTAATGAGCAAGTGGATATTTCTAATTTATTGATGAGCAAGTGGAACAAAGTGTTCCGCCAGAACGGTTGCATTCGTATGTCCAGGTTGAACTCAAGTCACCATGAGGTGACTTCTTCTAGACAAGTTTGTTAATGTAGTACGGACTTTTATGATGAATCGTCAAGCGGATCAAACAGACGTGGCCGCTTGTGCTTAGAGTATTCATCGACAAGATCGATTGCCCCTAACAAGGGCGTTTTCGCTACATTTCTAGGCAGACGGAGACGTCAAGTCAAGTTAAGTTAAGTCAAGTTAAGTTAAGCGGCCGTGCGACGAGCGCGCGCCAAAGCCGACTGCTCGGTCTTCCCCCCTCGGCTGGTCCAGTTAGTCGATATCACTGAAAATTAACATTACGTCAGTTTCACTAGAGAATTTTTTTAATCGTTGGGTGGTTTGTTGGTTAGTTCGGTAGAAAGTGCATATATAATACACACATCCTCCCTCTCTCTCTCTGTGTGTGTGTGTGTGTGTGAGTAAAATAATTGATGTCATTTATCTGCTTGCAATAATATAAATTTCTATAAAATATGTATCGATTAATAATTATTATACAAATAGTCTCTATATTAGAAAGTGATATAAATTTGTTAATGAAAATAATTTAACAATTTATACTTTAGAATGAGAAAAAAATTAATGACTTAAAAAAGAATCGAAATTGAATTGAAATCAGAAACATTTTTTTTTACTACGTACCAACGCTACTGGCCGCGACGATCTCGGGATCTTCATCGCAACGCGAGAGCATTTCTCAATATTCTTATAGCAGCTGCTACTACTTCTGCTCTGCGTTGTTGAAGTCTTGTTATTTTCGCATGCCGGTTTTTCATCATTATCATTCGATTACGTAGTTTTCTATTTTGATATCTCAATCGTACGTGTTCAACTCTCCGGCGCCTAAGCTCGTCCGCTTGGCTTTTCGTTAATTTCACAAGTTTCACATTTTCTTGTTTCAAATTTACATTTTCTTGTTTCAAATTTACATTTTCATTATTTAATTGCTCGATCTTTAACTCGTATTCGTCTCTAGACTCGCTAGTTGTTGCGTGTTCTGTAATCGTTGTACTCAATTCAGCTATCTGTAAAGATAACTCTTCGAGTCTCTTCTGACGTTGTTCGGATAACTTCGAAGAAGTACCTGTAATTTCAGCATTTCTAATTTGTTGTAAAAGTTCATCCTTTTCACTTTCTAATGCTGCTAACTTAATTTGACGCTCTTCAATTGCATTTGAATCTTGCATTTCTATTTCTTTGAGTTGTTGTTGTTGTAGTGAAGACTCTTCAGGATTTTCTGCTATTAATGCATTTTCAATTAACGAAGTGTACTCACTTATAGTATTTCCCGATTGTTCGCTTTCTCGGCGTAAATTTTCAGACTCGTTCGCAGAAATAACATCGGTTCCACGTTCCAGAAGCTGAGTTTCAAGTTCTTTTACTCGCTTATTCAATCGAATAATCTCAGCTTTTTGCGGATCTTGATTGATGACCGGTCTAGTTTTGATTTTCCTCGCTCTCTCTGCATATCTGAGTGTTGCTAACGTTTCGTCGAGATTAACACCCGCAGGACTAACACACGCAATCATCAAAGTAATCGAATTACCGCCGAGTGAATCTTGCAATAGATGTGTTAGTTTACTTTCACGGTAATTGATAGATCCGGTATTTGGTCGAGATTCATCGCCGAGAGCAGATATCACGACGTCGAAAGCTCGAAGATCTCGATTTATATTGATGCCTTCTCGAATTCTATCGATATTGGCCTTTGTTTTCTTCGATCTCTCCGATCCTGCGAGATCGACTAGAAGGAGTTTTGCTGACGTAGCACTGTTCTCGTCATTTTTGTTCTGTCGATGTATCGACAGGGTAAATATAACATGACTTCTTGCATACGGGGATTTCATAGCTGTCGCATCTGATATTCTGCGACGCGAACCTCTAATTAAACATTCTAATGCTTCGTCGGCGGAAAAAACATCTCGTACGGTCAAATTAGGTATTACGAGTTCTCTTCCATCTTCCCTAATATCGACGACACACTGATCTTTAGGACGATCTGCCAAGAGATCATATAATTCTTTCTTATAAAGTTCCATAAACGATACGGTCACTTTATAATCGTTTTCATCGTCACGTTCGATTTTCGAAAATACATCTGCGATTGCAGATGGAATAACTCCCTTTTTATTCTCACCACTGCAATCTGTACCCATTGTGCGGGTTTTTCCACAACCTGTCTGACCATATGCTAATATGGTTACATTGTATCCATCGAATATCCTTTCAATATTATATTTAATCGCACTTTCGTAAAACTCTTCCTGCGATGTATCGTAATTAAATACATAATCAAAAGTAAATATTTCCTCTTTCACTGTAACTTGGTCGTTCGTAATTGATTCAAATATCGTCTTGCTGCCTCTCGTAACTCCTGCTTTCATCGGAGGGCAGATACGTAAAACCACTTCAATCGGAATCGCCATCTGGAATATAATTAAACTATTTATACGAATAAACACGAAAAAAAATATGTGAATATAAAAAAGCATATATTTAAGTAAGAACATGATAACATGATTTCAAATCGGTGTTTGTAATTTTCGAAAGGTTTAAAAAAAAGCACATCAAAACAAACATATGTATTCTAGATAACACGTTGTATACTTTTTCACGAATTTTTAATATAAATTTGATGTCTCAAAATGAAAAATAAAAACAAAATATTCAAATTAAAAATAATATCACAAATGAATTAATACTTCGAATACGGCAA
Source organism: Neoneuromus ignobilis (assembly GCA_029203775.1). Lineage (NCBI taxonomy): Eukaryota > Metazoa > Arthropoda > Insecta > Megaloptera > Corydalidae > Neoneuromus > Neoneuromus ignobilis. Next base: position 473,687 of record CP092098.1, read on the forward strand.
AAACATTCCATCGAAATGGCCAATAACTGTTTACTATATAAGTTGCTTATTACAATTTCAATGGCAATACTATCATTCTCAGAACCCAATCACAATAAAATATATTTTATATGTTTACATCTCTATTTGAATACAAAGAATACTAGTACGAGTTAATGAGAGAGAAAAAACACCTTTTCATTCAAAACAACTTTCTCGTCAAAAAATATTTACCTTATTGTTTTCATTTAACAATTTACAAATTTAACACTAGAATACTGAGTATATACCTATATTGAAAAGCAGTTAATTGAGAGAGAAAAAAATTAATTTTTAAATTTTTTATATTATTTACATTCAAAATAACTTTCTCGTCAAAAAATATTTACCTTATTGTTTTCATTTAACAATTTACAAATTTAATTATATTAATGTTGATTTCATATCAAACGATATGTAAATATAAGGTATAGATTTTTTATTGCAATTATAGTTAACTGAAACGATTGAAAAATAAATAAACACCGTGAATCTACACTTCCCGTAATGATTTCGATTTGCGAACGTATCGACGGTTAATATTCAAGCTCTCATTGGTCAAATGAAACGAGTATTGTCAACGATTCCATAGAATACTTTGTATTATAAATAGAAGTTTATTCAATTTCAAATAAATTCCATCCATCAATCTCTCTCTCTCTATAATATATATATATTAGGTTGGCAAATATCTCCCTTCCGCCTTCCGTTTTTTCGAATTTCGCGGCTATGTACAAAAAAAAAAAAAGCGGAAGGGAGATACTTGCCAACCTAATATATATATATATATATATATATATATATATATATATATATATATATATATATAATCATTGTAACAACTTATTTTAGTCCATTGATGGGCAAAAGCCACATAATGCTACCATTCACTCGTACGTGATATCATCAGCATGTCTCTATCTAATGCTGGATGAAGACCTCTCCCACAATGTTTCCCTTCGTCATACATAACATACATACATATACATTATCTATCTATCTATCTATCTATCTATCTATCTATCTATCTATCTATCTATCTATATATATATATATATATATATATATATATATATATGTATATGTGTAAGGAAGATATCCTCAAGCTAATTGAATTGCGCGCGTGATTAGATCGGTAATTCAGATCTCTTGATACATAACAAATACATAACGAATACATAACGGATCTCTTAAGACATATCGAAAATAATATTGTGAATAATAACATTGAATGTTGTTTCTTTATTATTTATAGGTAATTGAACATTCTTTGTAAAGCATGTAATTATATTTTTT
>CP092098.1:485000-507500 GCA_029203775.1 Neoneuromus ignobilis
GAAACAAGACTATATGCGTGTCACATTTAGATGACCTTTATAGAGATATATAAGAAAAGTCGTTACACTCTTACATAACCTCATGTATATAGAAACGTTGTGAATTTCTAGAACAAATTATATGAACATATAATACAAAAATACCGAATGGGTAGTACAGTGGTTTGCATCACCGCGTGGCATGCGGGAGAGTTTGCGTTCGAGTCCCAGTCGGAGAGGATTTTGAGCTTAAAGACGACAACCACATCTTGTAAAAAAAAATAGCTGTCGTTTCGGAAGAAAAACCACGTAAAACGTCCTCAGATGCTATAGAAACCACCCTATATATATAATACAAAAGTTGCTGTATAAAAAGCAGTGTTACAATAATAATAACATTGTGTGGGGGACATATGGACTTTTGTCGTAGCAGCATTTTGTGTGTGTTAGTATGGTAGCACTGCATCTGTTGCGTTTTTTTTATCATATATACATTCTTTTATATTTATATATATAAAGTATTTACTTGTACATAAATGTATTTATAATACAATAATTTAATATCATCTCTTAAGAAAATTTCAAAGAATTCCAAAACATCTAGCATTAAAACATTTTTAATATACATGGAGAATATTTGTGTTTGTTAATTATGAAATCTTTTCTATTCAAATAAAAAAATAAACAGATTTTATAATAATTTCTGAAAAAACTATTTATAATTAATTTGACGATTGTATTATATTTTTTTTTAAAAAAAATGTGCATTTAAACAAATATTTGAATAAAAGATTAGTTTTGAAAATTACAATGTTAATTATTTGAAAAATATAAATATCATTCTTTCAGTAAATTAATTTTTCTAAATGTCAACACATTTTAAGTAGATACAAACTTAGATATAAGAATAAAAATTAATATAAAAATGTTAATTTAATTATATTTTGTAATTTTTAAACGAAATAAAAAAATACTTCATAAATAATACATATATTTCAAGTTATTAATTCGTATTTATATATATAACGCTGAAAAAACTCATGAACAAAAACAGTTAATTAACCGTTAAAACAGTTAATTCAGTTCAATACGTGTCGATCAGTCAAGTTGATTTCCTCGACACGATCGGTCGCCCTCTTTGTCGAATCTCGCCTCCAGCATCAGAAAATCGTACATATTTTACATCCCTCGAGCCTAGATCAAACCCATGCCAAATCCTAAATGCTGCGAAACACCTTTTTGACTGACGTTCCGAGGCCGGCCTCGTCCCGTCAACCATCCGTCACTTTGTCGTCTCCACGACGACTGTGGGGCGACGGTGTTCGCAGGTCCTAAAGTACGTCCGAGAACTAAACTGAAGCTAACCCAACGATCGGACGCAAGAAATCCTCGAGTGCATCGACTGCGGTCATGCGTTACGCAATCCAGTCGTGCCGGATGAACCCGGTGATCGCCCGACGGAACGGAAACGTCGAGCTGGACGAGTAAACTATATGTGCACGGTGGAGACGAGCACCGACACGAGTGTCCTGGATATAGGTGACGGCTGGAAACGCGACGCGATACGACGAGCCGACGTCCCGGCAGGGAGAAAGCCGAGGTCGCCGACACGCAGTATGGCGTCGCGTCACAACACCGTCGATATCGAACTCGAGCCGTTGCCCGCCCTTCGGAAAACCCGCTGTCTGGGAGAAAACAGCCACGTCCGGAGCAAGAGCAAAAGGTGACCTGAGCTAGTGAACGTTTTCTAAGAAACGTTGGAACGACGGACGGGGGCCGCGCAACGGAACCGATGACCGCCCGTCCGTCCTAATTTCGTCGCCGACGTGTCCGGCAGGCGCCGTGGCACGTCGCACGCGCGGTTCGCCACATCGATTGACCATCTCATCGGCTTAGCAAGTACCTCGATGGTTTCGTGTGACGAGGTCCGGTTGTGCTGGAGGACTATACATCCCTCGCCCGCTACAGAACGTAGCAGGCATGAGATAGCTCCACACGACGAGTGCCCCCAGAATCAGATGCCGCGCCTGAAAACCCTAACGCAGAAGACATGTCGCGGTGCAAAGCTAAAAATATATGCGAACAGTTCTAAAGATATCAACAAATACAACCCCGTCTTCGTGATGGCCTAAGAGACATACTAAACCTGTGATAGAGTACGTCGTGCCACAACAATCTCTGGATCTCAGCATCTCTGCATTTTCCAGTCCACACTCACAAACACTATGTATTGTTATTGTTTTATTCACAAAGAGAATTTTAATCACCACACAATCTGAAAATAAAACAGAAAATTAATACTCAAATCGATCAAAGATCATACATCAAAGAACTATCAATACAAATTGTACAATTGAAATATTCACCTCATCTGATAACACTGGAAGAATGTGAAACGGCCGATCCCTCGACTGTATCGAACGTCATCGATGGTACCTCGTATTAAATTCATTACATTCTTTCTCATATTCACCACTTGGAAGGATACTCTTGTCAATCGATTGAAATGAATTATCAAACAGTTCATTGCCAAATGCCTGCAAAAAGAACAAACACTCATAATCAACTGTTGCATATTTGAAAAATTACTTTCCCATTGTAAATAGGTTACCTGATATAAGATTCAAATTATCGTCCAGACATACAGAATGACCATATGGAAATGTCATTGTTGAATTTCATATTGACTGTCTTGGGTAAATGCATATGATTTAAAAGCAGTGTCATTCCAAACGTCCAATTTAATATCACCAGGTGAATCCAAAATGAATCCAATCGATATCTTCAACATCATCATTCTTACAACTGACATATTTCTAAGTTTTATAGTTTTTTATATTTTCTAAAGATATCAACAAATACAACCCCATCTTCATGATGGCCTAAGAGATGTACTAAACATGTATCTCTGCATCTCAGCATTTCCAAGTACACACACAGACACTACTCACTGTTACTGGTTCAGTGACGAGGTCTGTTTTAATCGTTCACTTTTTATCACACAACACTAGAGTCACTCTTCACTACCTAAAAACAACAAACAAGATTAATATTCAAGATGAGATACAACGAGGAAAACTATCAATACAAATTGTACAATTGAAATATTCACCTCATCTGACAACACTGGAAGAATGTGAAATGGCCGACTCCTCGACTGTGTAAATAATTCTTGTCAAACGTCATCGATGGTTCACCATTACTTTTATAGATACAATTTTCATTTGAACTGAATGACCGATTGAACAGTTCATTGCCAAACACCTTTAAAAAAGAACAAACTCTAATAATCAATTGGTAAAAATTTAAAAAATAATTTTCCAATAACAAATTGATTACCTGATAGAAGTTCCAAATTATCTTCCCAACATACAAAACGACCGTATTACAGTATCATTGTTCGATTCCATATCGACTGTCTTGGATAAATGCCTATGATTTGATAGGAGTGTCATTCTAGATGTCCAATTTAAGATCACCAGGTCCAAATACGAAGAGTGTTCCCATTCACAATCCATATCTTCAACATCATCATTCTTAGAATTGGCATATTGTTCTTTACAAAGTTGCTAAACTGTAACAATCGAAAAATATCACGCTAATTGGAATCAAATATTATAATATATCAATATATATATATATATATATATATATATATATATATATATATATATATATATATATATATATATATATATATATATATATATGTGTGTATATATATATATATATATATATATATATATATATATATATATACATATATATATATATATATATTTATATATATGTATATATATATATATATATATATATATATATATATATATATATATATATATATATATATATTGGCATATATATATATATATATATATATATATATATATATATATATAAAATACTTGCCAACCTAATATATACACATATATATATATATATATATATATATATATATATATATGAATATAAATATATATATATATATATATATATATAAACAAATAAATATTATGTAAAATGCGACAATTTCCAAAGAAAATAACAACCAGAATGACTCGAAAAACATATGAAATAAATTTTCAAAAAAAAATTAAATACAATTGTACAGACCCACGTCATGGCCGCTTCACTTGGTGGAACCCGTCCGACACTTCGTGACGATAAAATATGTTCGTGCACACATTTGACACCAGTCGGACGTATAAAAATTAGCACAAAACGTACGACGGACATTGGCAAACGGTTTTCGCAACTTTTGCGAATTGACCACCGCGTATTTTACACAAAAATCGACGAATTCGATGTCACATGAACAGCAGGAACAGCGCCATTGCGAGCAAAGACACACGACTGTAGAGGCCGCGTGACGTCACAAGAGTCGAACCGATGTTATAAAACAAATGAATGCGTTAATAGATATCCAAATATCATAGATATTGAAATGATATAGATAATTATTTATGAATAAATACATATATATATATATATATGTATATATATATATTGCATATTTATATATATATATATATATATATATATATATATATATATATATAAATATATATGTATTCAATTACCTACCTGGAGTATTTTCCGATTTGTCCTATTTAGTTCCAGGACCTTTTTATAAGGACTGAATTGAAAATTTATAAAAGACCAAACGCCCTTATCCTTGGTGGCAATTGAATAAATTTTGGAATGGAGTTAGCTGCTCCAATTACCTACCTGGAGTATTTTTTGGATTTGTGTTTTATGTATCTCATGTTTAATCGGAACGACGCGCGTTCAATTCCGGACGACGGAGTCTGTTCTGTCGGTCCGATTATCTCGACGTTATCGCTCGGACGAGATGGGAAACAATTAAAAAAGATATCTGTGGGGAAAAAACGTCGTGTGTCAACGTTGGCGACGGGTCGAGACATCGGACTACACGGATTTAGATAAGGCGAAAAAAATGTTACGGTGGGATTCTTTATTGAATACGGTTTGTTATCTATAGAAGAGGGAGAGGGGAGAAATGAAAAAAGGAAATTGTGTCACGATTATTTCGCATAGAAACACAATCGTACGAAAACTTGTTTAGAAAGTCTGTGTAATGTTTTCGATAGGTAATTTTATCCTCTTTAGAATGGCATGGACCGGAGTTTTTTTGTAATCTTGAAAAAATCACGAGTGTGTATAATCTTCATCGACTGGGTATATTTTTTTTCAATCAAAAAAAGCACGAATTTTAAGGACTCGTCCAGACAAGATTATTGATTTTAAAAAAAAACTAATGAAATATTTTTGATAAAAATAAATTTTATCGTCTTTCTGTCGGTGATAATTGGAATTTTCTATCTCCAATAGTTAAAAATATCACTGTATTAGATAGTACACAATCTATAAAGCATATGTTTCATGTTTGAGGACGCCACGTTGAAATGAAATGAAGATTTTCTCAATATAGAGGATTATTTGGATTTTTCATAGGTCACACGATTCGAATATTGATTATAATAAAGATGATATACGAAAGTCGTTTGATAAGTATGGTAAAGAAGTAAGAGAAAGCTAAATTGAAAAATCAATAAATTCACCATACTTATCGAAAGACTCTCGTACATTTTTTATATTGATGAAAGAGTGACTTGAGGATAATTTCTATAATATACACATATGTGTGTGTGTGTGTGTGTGTGTGTATCATTAGAAAAAAGCGACGATTTTAATTTTGTGATTAAAAAAAAGTGATGAAAATGAATGTAAATAATCCGATAAACGAAAAAATATGGCGAGAGAGAGAATATATATATATATATATACATATGTATATATATAATAATTCCATACAATATATTTTGTCATCTAAAAGTCAATACTAATTTTTTAAATAGATTGTTGTTATTGTACTTTGGATGCCAAATGTTGTAAATCGTTGTAAAATGAGGATACGATTGAAAAAAGAAAAATTTTCATATATATATATATATATTTGTGTGTGTGTTTTATGATCTATCTCTCATTCATTTCCCCTTAATATACGAGATATAATCTATCTCTGCTCATATTATTGCAATGATTTGTTGTTAATTTTATATTTTCAATTAAGTCGCCTATGGAAAATAGAAATATACGTTTCCTAGCAACCCGAACAATCGTCTATCTCATTCCATAGCACACTTGACGTACGATATCTGTCTCTATTACCTAGATTATTTTTAAAATGATTTTTCCGGTATCGAATCACGACTCGTCCACCATTGTTATGGAGATTTCAATCATCTGTCTGACCATCAAATAATAACTTTTGGATCGACACCGGTTCACCACGATACCAAACACTAGGAATTATTTTCGTCGTCTTATCGGGAAAAAGAAACCTCGCTCCGGAGTACTCTCTCTCTCTCTCTCTCTATATATATATATATAAATATAAAGTATACAATAGATAATTCTATCGTGAATTATTCGAAGAATCCACTCCAGTATTAAATATTTTCGAAATTATTTACATCTCTCGTTTTTCTTTCGTTTTTTTTTTTGGGGCGGGGGGGAAACGTGATACGATCACACACGCGCGTACTCGTGTATGAGTGTGTGTGTGTGTATGTACGTGTATATACGTATGTCGGTCTCGCTCGTAGACACGTGTCGGACGGAGAGAGCCGCGCGCGAAAGGCGTGCGTCGGCGACGTCGCGATGCCCGGAACCACGCCTACGGTCCGCACCGGAGTTTGACGTGCTACGCGATCATAGGTCACTGCGGTATCTGCGCTCGTGCCCGTCGAATTACCAGCACTACGACTAGATCGTCCGTTACGACGGTCGCAAATCTCGGAGTGCTTTTAGACGAGCGAGCGACACGCACACGAGACGTCGAGAGAGAAAAAAAAATATGTATATAATCCGGTGACGATTATCGCCACTTCCTGGCAACAGATCGGCAGGATATAAAAGTTAGTCGACCGACCGCGTGGCAACTCGAATTCAACAAGCGAAGGATTCGATCGTAAAATCGGCGAGACTCGAGGTTCGAGTCAGTCGGATATTCGTACAACTGATTTTCGCGTTTTTTCGGGGGATAAGAGTGGACGTTCGTTTCCGTAAATACGTTTTTTCGCAGGTGTTTTCATGGCTAGCAATAGAAAGCGAGATTAACCAAGTGAGACAAGACAAAAAACCCTCCAGGAACGTTAAGGAAATCAAGAACTAAAGAACAAAAATTGCAAAAAAAATTACGTCACCGTCTGTCCGGTATGTATCTCGTTCGATTTCATAGACGATACTCTAAGCTATATTCCAAAAATAAAAAAAAAATGGTGACTGAAGAACGATAACCAGAAGAAATATACAGCAGGTCGTTGCTGTTTTTCTCGTTTTCAATTCAAGAAGATTAGAGAGGAAAACGAGGAAGACGTACAATGGAATGGAACAAGTAAAATATTTAACAAAAAATTAAGATATATATATATATATATATATATATATATATATATATAATCAAGTGATATTTGAAGGTTTGAAAAAAAAATGTAAATAGAAGATAGTTATACAGTTGTAAATGTATGGCAGACTAAGACAGACAAATATATAAGTTACCATGGAATACAAATTAATTGTTTCTCAATTAATTGACAATAGAGATTTAAACAATTGGACAAAGACAATCGTATATATCGAGTGATTAGTTGAACAGAGACAAATTGAAAATGGCATTGTTATTAATTATACATATATATATATATAAATAAATAAATAATCAATTAATATATTTAAGCAATGTTAATTAGTAATTAAAAAAAAATAGTTGCATAGATGTAAGGGTGTGATAGAATAAGACAGACAGATTATTTAACAGATTATTTTAAGTTGCCATGGAAACAAATCAGATATTTGTTGATTATTAATTGAATAAGAATCGTTTAAACAATCGAACAAAGATAAACGTACAATCGAACCAATTATCTGAATAGAGACAGACTGATGTGTTACAAAAAGTACATGATTTGTGTTTAAGGCCTAACCTCACTGTAGAAATTTCAAAAAATCAATTTTTTTTTTATTGGCTTAAAATATACTTTGAACCTTTTAGAATATAATACAAAAGGTTTCATTTTGAAAAAAAAATTTTCTTTTGAAATTTCGGTACTTATACCTGCCGTCTTCGGCCGATCGAAACTTTAAATTGATTTTTCTCGAAACGACTTTTCTCAACGGGCACGCAGCATAACTTAAACGGTTTTTTTCCAATCAATTTGAAATTTTAATCATGATTTTACTATTATATTTCGCAGTGAATCGCGTAGGGGATTTTTAATAAATTGATTTAAACAATTTTTATAAACAAAAACGTGCCTTTTTTATGAAAATTGAAATTTTTTTTTTTCAATTCGCTGCCAAATTTACAAAATTCAATATTTTCAGAATGCCCTACGTGATTCACTAGCTATTGACATCAAGAATAAGTGGAATTTTTTTTTTTTGTTCCAAGTTCAAGTGCGCGACAATTATGCTGCGTGCCGCGGAGCGCTTCCGATGAAAGAAGCCTCGAATTATTGGCTCTAAATCAGCCATTTTGTATTTTTTTTTTACTTTATATTTTTAGTCAATATAGTATAATGTTAGATCAATAACGTATCAAAATATTTTTTCTTTCCAACTTTCCTTTCCATTCAAAGAAAATTCCCAAAAAAAACGCTTTTTTTCGCGATTACAGTGGTGTTAGGCCTTAAACAATTGTAGAAAATTTTATACTTTTTCGACTGATGGCAATAAAAATTGGCTATCTTTTATAGTTTTCTTTTAATCTTGAAAAAATCATGTGTGTGTATTTCATTTTTTATTAAAAAATATGTACATATATATATATATATATATAGAGAGAGAGAGAGAGAGAGAGAGAGATAATAGTGTGTCCGACACGTGTCTACGAGCGAGACCGACATACGTATATACACGTACATACACACACACACACACATACACGAGTATGCGCGTGTGTGATCGTATCACGTTTCCCCCCCCCCCAAAAAAAAACGAAAAAAAAAAACGAGAGATGTAAATAATTTCGAAAATATTTAATACTGGAGTGGATTCTTCGAATAATTCACGATAGAATTATCTATTGTATACTTTATATTTATATATATATATATATATATATATATATATATATAGAGAGAGAGAGAGAGAGAGAGTACTCCGGAGCGAGGTTTCTTTTTCCCGATAAGACGACGAAAATAATTCCTAGTGTTTGGTATCGTGGTGAACCGGTGTCGATCCAAAAGTTATTATTTGATGGTCAGACAGATGATTGAAATCTCCATAACAATGGTGGACGAGTCGTGATTCGATACCGGAAAAATCATTTTAAAAATAATCTACGTAATAGAGACAGATATCGTACGTCAAGTGTGCTATGGAATGAGATAGACGATTGTTCGGGTTGCTAGGAAACGTATATGTCTATTTTCCATAGGCGACTTAATTGAAAATATAAAATTAACAATAAATCATTGCAATAATATGAACAGAGATAGATTATATCTCGTATATTAAGAGGAAATGAATGAGAGATAGATCATAAAACACACACACAAATATATATATATATATATGAAAATTTTTCTTTTTTCAATCGTATCCTCATTTTACAACGATTTACAACATTTGGCATCCAAAGTACAATAACAACAATCTATTTAAAAAATTAGTATTGACTTTTAGATGACAAAATATATTGTATGGAATTATTATATATATACATATGTATATATATATATATATATTTTTTTTTTTTTCTTTCTCGACATATTTTTTCGTTTATCGGAGTATATACATTCATTTTCATCACTTTTCTCTTAATCACAAAATTAAAATCGTCGCTTTTTTCTAATGATACACACACACACACACATATGTGTATATTATAGAAATTATCCTCAAGTCACTCTTTCATCAATATAAAAAATGTACGAGAGTCTTTCGATAAGTATGGTGAATTTATTTATTTTTCAATTTAGCTTTCTCTTACTTCTTTACCATACTTATCAAACGACTTTCGTATATCATCTTTATTATAATCAATATTCGAATCGTGTGACCTATGAAAAATCCAATTAATCCTCTATATTGAGAAAATCTTCATTTCATTTCAACGTGGCGTCCTCAAACATGAAACATATGCTTTATAGATTGTGTACTATCTAATACAGTGATATTTTTAACTATTGGAGGTAGAAAATTCCAATTATCACCGACAGAAAGACGATAAAATTTATTTTTATCAAAAATATTTCATTAGTTTTTTTTTAAATCAATAATCCTGTCTGGACGAGTCCTTAAAATTCGTGCTTTTTTTGATTGAAAAAAAATATACCCAGTCGATGAAGATTATACACACTCGTGATTTTTTCAAGATTACAAAAAAACTCCGAGAGATAGAAAACTCCGGTCCATGCCATTCTAAAGAGGATAAAATTACCTATCGAAAACATTACACAGACTTTCTAAACAAGTTTTCGTACGATTGTGTTTCTATGCGAAATAATCGTGACACAATTTCCTTTTTTCATTTCTCCCCTCTCCCTCTTCTATAGATAACAAACCGTATTCGATACAGAATCCCACCGTAACATTTTTTTCGCCTTATCTAAATCCGTGTAGTCCGATGTCTCGACCCGTCGCCAACGTTGGCACACGACGTTTTTTTCCCACAGATATCTTTTTTAATTGTTTCCCATCTCGTCCGAGCGATAACGTCGAGATAATCGGACCGCCAGTACAGACTCCGTCGTCCGGAATTGAACGCGCGTCGTTCCGATTAAACGTGAGATACATAAAACACAAATTCAAAAAATACTCCAGGTAGGTAATTGGAGCAGCTAACTCCATTCCAAAATTTATTCAATTGCCACCATGGATAAGGGCGTTTGGTCCTTTTTAAAATTTTCAATTCAGTCCTTATAAAAAGGTCCTGGAACTAAATAGGACAAATCGGAAAATACTCCAGGTAGGTAATTGAATACATATATATATATACAATATATATACATATATATATATATATATATATATATATATATATATTTATAAATATGCAACATATATATATATATATATATATATATATATATATATATATATATATATATATATATATATATTCATATATATATATATATATATATATATATATATATATATATATATATATATATATATATATATATATAAATATATACATATATATATATATATATATATATATATATATATATATATATATTTATTCATAAATAATTATCTATACCATTTCAATATCTATGATATTTGGATATCTATTAACGCATTCATTTGTTTTATAACATCGGTTCGACTCTTGTGACGTCACGCGGCCTCTACAGTCGTGTGTCTTTGCTCGCAATGGCGCTGTTCCTGCTGTTCATGTGACATCGAATTCGTCGATTTTTGTGTAAAATACGCGGTGGTCAATTCGCAAAAGTTGCGAAAACCGTTTGCCAATGTCCGTCGTACGTTTTGTGCTAATTTTTGTACGTCCGGCTGGTGCTAAATGTGCGGACGAACATGTTTTGTCGTCACGACGTGTCGGACGGGTTCCACCAAGTGAAGCGGCCATGACGTGGGTCTGTACAATTGTATTTAATTTTTTTTTGAAAATTTATTTCATATGTTTTTCGAGTCATTCTGGTTGTTATTTTCTTTGGAAATTGTTGCATTCTACATAAAATTTATTTGTTTATATATATATATATATATTTATATTCATATATATATATATATATATATATATATATATATATATATATATATATATATATATAGTATCTCCCTTCCGCTTTTTTTTTATTTTTTTATTTATTTTTTTTTGTACATAGCTGCGAAATTCAAAAGACCAGAAGGCGGAAGGGAGATATTTGCCAAACATATATATATATATATATATATATATATATATATATATATATATATACATATATATATATATATATATATATATATATATATATATGTTTTATATATATATATATAGATATATATATATATATATATATATATATATATATATATATATATATATATATATATATATATATATATATATATATATATATATATATATATATATATATGATATATATATATATATTATATATATATATATATGATATATATATATATATATATATATATATATATATATATATACATATATATATATTTATATATATATATGAATATATTATAATATTTGATTCCATTTAACGTGCTTTTTTTCGATTGTTACAGTTTAGCAACTTTGTAAAGAACAATACGTCATTTCTAAGAATGATGATGTTGAAGATATGGATTGTGAATGGGATCATTCTTCGTATTTGGACCTGGTGATCTTAAATTGGACATCTAGAATGACACTCCTATCAAATCATAGGCATTTATCCAAGACAGTCGATATGGAATCGAACAATGATACTGTAATACGGTCGTTTTGTATGTCTGGAAGATAATTTGGAACTTCTATCAGGTAATCAATTTGTTAGTGGAAAATTATTTTTAAAATTTTTACCAATTGATTATTAGAGTTTGTTCTTTTTTAAAGGTGTTTGCCAATGAACTGTTCAATCGGTCATTCAGTTCAAATGAAAATTGTATCTATAAAAGTAATGGTAAACCATCGATGACGTTTGACAAGAATTATTTACACAGTCGAGGAGTCGGCCATTTCATATTCTTCCAGTGTTGTCAGATGAGGTGAATATTTCAATTGTACAATTTGTATTGATAGTTTTCCTCGTTGTATCTCTTCTTGAATATTAATCTTGTTTGTTGTTTTTAGGTAGTGAAGAGTGACTCTAGTGTGGTGTGATAAAAAGTGAACGATTAAAACAGACCTCGTCACTGAACCAGTAACAGTGAGTAGTGTCTGTGTGTGTACTTGGAAATGCTGAGATGCAGAGATACATGATGTATAGCATGTTTCACATGTTTAGTACATCTCTTAGGCCATCATGAAGATGGGGTTGTATTTGTTGATATCTTTAGAAAATATAAAAAACTATAAAACTTAGAAATATGTCAATTGTAAGAATGATAATGTTGAAGATATCGATCGGATTCATATTGGACCTGGTGATATTAAATTGGACGTTTGGAATGACACTGCTTTTAAATCATATGCATTTACCCAAGACAGTCAATATGAAATTGAACAATGACATTGCAATATGGTCATTCTGTATGTCTGGACGATAATTTGAATCTTGTATCAGGTAACCTATTTATAATGGGAAAGTTATTTTTCAAATATGCAACAGTTGATTATGAGTGTTTGTTCTTTTTGCAGGCATTTGGCAATGAACTGTTTGATAATTCATTTCAATCGATTGACAAGAGTATCCTTCCAAGTGGTGAATATGAGAAAGAATGTAATGAATTTAATACGAGGTACCATCGATGACGTTCGATACAGTCGAGGGATCGGCCGTTTCACATTCTTCCAGTGTTGTCAGATGAGGTGAATATTTCAATTGTACAATTTGTATTGATAGTTCTTTGATGTATGATCTTTGATCGATTTGAGTATTAATTTTCTGTTTTATTTTCAGATTGTGTGGTGATTTAAATTATCTTTGTGAATAAAACAATAACAATACATAGTGTTTGTGAGTGTGGACTGGAAAATGCAGAGATGCTGAGATCCAGAGATTGTTGTGGCACGACGTACTCTATCACAGGTTTAGTATGTCTCTTAGGCCATCACGAAGACGGGGTTGTATTTGTTGATATCTTTAGAACTGTTCGCATATATTTTTAGCTTTGCACCGCGACATGTCTTCTGCGTTAGGGTTTTCAGGCGCGGCATCTGATTCTGGGGGCACTCGTCGTGTGGAGCTATCTCATGCCTGCTACGTTCTGTAGCGGGCGAGGGATGTATAGTCCTCCAGCACAACCGGACCTCGTCACACGAAACCATCGAGGTACTTGCTAAGCCGATGAGATGGTCAATCGATGTGGCGAACCGCGCGTGCGACGTGCCACGGCGCCTGCCGGACACGTCGGCGACGAAATTAGGACGGACGGGCGGTCATCGGTTCCGTTGCGCGGCCCCCGTCCGTCGTTCCAACGTTTCTTAGAAAACGTTCACTAGCTCAGGTCACCTTTTGCTCTTGCTCCGGACGTGGCTGTTTTCTCCCAGACAGCGGGTTTTCCGAAGGGCGGGCAACGGCTCGAGTCCGATATCGACGGTGTTGTGACGCGACGCCATACGGCGTGTCGGCGACCTCGGCTTTCTCCCTGCCGGGGCGACGGCTCGTCGTATCGCGTCGCGTTTCCAGCCGTCACCTATATCCAGGGGACTCGTGTCGGTGCTCGTCTCCACCGTGCACATATAGTTTACTCGTCCAGCTCGACGTTTCCGTACCGTCGGGCGATCACCGGGTTCATCCGGCACGACTGGATTGCGTAACGCATGACCGCAGTCGATGCACTCGAGGACTTCTTGCGTCCGATCGTTGGGTTAGCTTCAGTTTAGTTCTCGGACGTACTTTAGGACCTGCGAACACCGTCGCCCCACAGTCGTCGTGGAGACGACAAAGTGACGGATGGTTGACGGGACGAGGCCGGCCTCGGAACGTCAGTCAAAAAGGTGTTTCGCAGCATTTAGGATTTGGCATGGGTTTGATCTAGGTTCGAGGGATGTGAAATATGTACGATTTTCTGATGCTGGAGGCGAGATTCGACAAAGAGGACGACCGATCGTGTCGAGGAAATCAACTTGACTGATCGACACGTATTGAATTGAATTAACTGTTTATTATTTTTTATATTCCTGATCTATGTATATTCGTTTCGAATTGATGATCTCATGGCATAGTTCTATGGAAAAGGACTGGATGATGAGAGGAGTAATCGTCGTACGGATCATCGTAGCATATCACTGTATGTGTAACTGTACTTATCAATAATACATGAATGTTCCGTCATAAGATATAACATGTCTTTTTTCCAGCATTCGAGTATTGGGGGTACATCTATAGATTATCCATAAGTAGAGAATCAAATACGACTCCATGGACAATTCGCTCGACGTCCACCGTTCGATTAATTCCAGGTCGGAATTGATTTTATACATTTTTTTCCTCGACCAGACATACTTTCCGATTAATGTGTTTTTCTTTTAGTTTGCGTACCTTCGACGTGCCTAGAGTGATTCTGAACCGGTACTTGTAAAAAAAAACATGTAGGACATGAGCACTTGAGGAACGATGTCGATGATCGGTTCTCTCTGTTGATCCAACGACGAAGACCACCACCTCCTCGTCGACAATTAACGACGAGGTGGTCAGCACCGACTGATAGTTGTTTTATGTTTGTCCGATGTTTATATAAATAAGGTGAAAAGTTTTTCTTATGTCTAATTAGGAATAAATCTGTATTTGTCCATTTTATTTGGAATAATTAAAACAGGTCAGGTGAATCGATTTATTTATTTTATGTTTGATGGAGGTAACATTTGACATAAGTCAATTATATACTTTTATAATTATTTTTAAATATACATACATATGGAATTACATACATATATCAATTTTTAACAATTATTTCGAACAAACCCATTATTGTTGAAACTATTATTATAATAATCTTGTTATAAATACATGATCTCTCTCCATCATACCATATTTTCATATGGCCTGTCTTTATTCTATACTATGGTACTATTTTTTTTATATTTTATATTATTACTAGAGTATATTTTATTTATTCCATTTATTATATATATATATATTTGTATATAATAAATTTAGTTTTAACTAATTGACGTCCGGAGACATATAAATATTAGCTGTTTTGGAACTGTGGCTGATTCACTTTACACAAATGAATTTTCACCCCTACACCACAATGTTTTTAAGTGTTCAATAATCACTTATTGTTCACTTGTTTTTTATAATTATATAATTTATAATTACATAATTATATCGGCTGATGCATTTCGATGGCGACGCCATCATTGTCGAAGCCTTTCTGTTGAAATCTAGACTAACTTTCTAATATATACCTATACTAGTTGTGTTCTGTGTCTTTATTCAATTCATCTACAACTGTGGGTTTTTATCTTTCATTTCGTCATCTGGTTTGCCAGTATGAATTTTTTCGGTTATTTATTGTTTTATGAAACATGTTCTATTTTACGAATTCTCGACCTTTTTGAAGACTTGGGTTGATTTATTTATTACTTTTGACGGTACTTGACAATTTTAACATTTTGTAAGGTCTGTTCTAGATGAATTGAATATCTGCATGTGTTAGTTTTGTGTTTATTTTTTTTTAAAATATGTTAGTATTTTTCCATATCTATATTTGTTATATTAAACTCGTGTCATGCATATATTCTAGTTGCGTTTTTTTATATCAAATATTATTTACGATAATGCAAAAGGGAAAACAAGCTCGAATTTATTGGACCATTATCCGAATTCATTACACGCGATTTGTTTTTATAAATTTCCATGCTCTCTTGGCAGTCTAGGTCTCTTTTGTCGGTTATATGTTTAACCCTTATGTGCGCACCCAACTTTACCTACGTTGTTGCGCACCCGGGTACCCGGGTACCCACCACTAGTTTTAATTAGTTTTTAAGCGCAGGTGTGAACGGATACGTGTGCAATCAATTTTGTTTATTGAATAAACATAAATAAAAAGTATTTAAGCCATTTCCGAGGCTTCTAGCACGGTTTATATACCACAAAGAGCAGTCGGAGCAGAGGCTTCGACGTATATTTTTGAGGCAATCGAGTGAAGAGTTAACGAGGCCTTTGATAGAAGAGCGATTTTCAAATGACCAAGTGATGCGAAATCACTCTGCAAAGACCGCAATCGAAGCTGTGCTCGGGCCGCAGCGTGCACCTCTTGATCCTGCTGCGAAAGATGACGGGCCTCGAGATAGCTCTGGTAGAAAAAAAGTAACTGGCTCTTGTCATGTATGTAGCAGACTTGTCATTAAAAGACGCAGAAAAACCCGAAAGTCTTGTGTAAAATGCGAGCAACCTGTATGCGATGAACACTCTGTCACAAATGTAACAAGTAAACAGCGCCATTTTGTTCAATATAACTTCAAAAACAATGTAATTTGTTTATTCACAATCCTTCTTTATGCCATTGTATCATTTATTAACAATAAAAGAACATTCATCAACAATAAAACTTGTTTTTAGTGAATTGAATTATATCTCATGTAGTGGGTACCCGGGTACCCGGGTGCGCCACGCGAGCAACAACATTTCAAACCTATTTTTTTATAATAAAAAAAAAAATTTTTATACATCTAAATATTGAAATACATTTGTAAAGAGTTAAATCGCGAGGATCTGAAAGTCCAGATCGGAAAAAAATTTTTTGAAAAAAATATTAACAAAAATGTGACGAGGTGGGTACCCGGGTACCCGGGTGCGCACATAAGGGTTAATTAATTCTAATTTCCCCAAACTGTGTCCGTTTTCAAGCATGTGTGTTGCCACACTAGATTTTTCCGTTCTATGGTATCGTACATCAGCTTTGTGCTCTTTAAATCTGATGCCGAAACCTTCGCAATTTATTTTATAAATCCCAGATTTTCTTTCCATATCAAGAGGATCCTTTGGATTTCCTAGTACATTCTTTAAGCTATTGTTAGCCGTGTAGATTATTCTGTAGTCTACCTGTTTTAATGTTTTGGATAGCCCTCTTGTGTATTTTGGATAATATGGGATTTTTACATCGGTTTGCTTATTGTCTATTACTGTTCTGAAAGATGTGGTGTTTTTTATCTTTAGTTTGTTTTTGTGTTTTCTAACTAAATTTGACACCACTTCTTTCTTGTAACCATTGTATTCGGCAATCTGCACTATTGTCTTTAGTTCTTTGGAATAATTTCTCTTTGATAACGGGAAGTTAATTAGTCTAAAGACCATTGAATTTAATGCTGCCACTTTTTGCTGATTACAATGGTTTGAATCTATCGTTATAAATCTATTATTACTTGTTTCCTTCCTATGTACATTGAAATCGAGTTTACCTTTGCTTCTTGTGATTTCTATATCCGAGAAGACTAGTTTTCCCGAATTCTCTTCTTCATGTGTGAAATCGATAGATGCGTGTTTACTGTTAATAGTATTAAGGAACTCCGTAATACTTCCTTTCCTAGTGTCGAATATGGCAAAAATGTCATCGACATATCTGACCCATGTCCTGGGGAAGTACTCCATGGTTTCTTTCAATTCGCATTCGAATTCACCCATGAAAAGGTTGGCTAAGAAGGGAGATAGGCTATTTCCCATAGTCGCGCCTTCTGTTTGTTGGTAGAAAGTATTTCCTATTTGAAAGTAATTTTGCTTCATGCATACTTCTACCAGGCGCATGTACTCGTTTATTTCTTGGCTCTCCGATTTGTTTTTCTTATTTTTCTTATTTCTAATCACTTTGTTTTTCTTATTTCTAATTCACATTTGTTTTTCTTATTTCTAATCACTTAAAAACATTGTGGTGTAGGGGTGAAAATTCATTTGTGTAAACATATAAATATGTTTTTTTTGTCGACTACCCGTTATCAGCCGGGAACATATAAATACGTTGTTTGTTAGTAAAATTTCAAGACTACTTAAAGTCGTGAAAGTGTTTTTGGAAATAAAGTGAACTTGTAGTTTTTATCAAGATCGTTTATTTATCAGTGTTACAACAGCGACACATTGCGATTCCGTCGAACGGTCGTATTGAATACATTGATATAATTTCTTCCTTACTCGGCGTATTTATTGTACTACTATCGCCGATATAGTTTATCGCTGTTCCTTACGAAAAGAATAAGTGCCCGTTATTGTCTTTAGATTATGAACAATGACATACTGTCACAGAGTCGAATGTTTATCGCCTGGGAGCGGATCATACGTTTTGTTCGCATGTAAAATATCGCGCGCGGTCTTCTTCGCATACACTTGGTCTTTGTTCTGCCGAATGTTATTTCGATCGCCGTGATTTTGCCACGCAACATACGTTTTTACAATTCCTTACTGATTGTCACATACTCGCAGATAACAAATTCACACACACACACAACAAATACTCGCAGACAAAAAGTTTTGTAAACAAAATAGTAGATGAACTGAAACTTGGAAAATTCGTCACCTAGTGTACATTCTCACTATCTCACTCTAGGCCAGTGTTTCCCAACCTTTTTAGGCCATGCCCCACCTTAACATTTCTAAAATTTTTATGCCCCCCATACATAATTTTTAACCTTTAAAAATTGTTTCGTTCCCTTAAGAAATATAAATGATAAGTTTTAGGAAGAAATCACTATGAAATTGTTATCAAAACATCGTAAGTAAAATTTCAAAACATATAATGAAAAACTGAAATTCAAAATAATTTTAATATTGATTTTTCTATATTCATTTAGTGCGATCCTTGCGCTTGATGCTTGCTGCACAGAGATTTTATATTAGGTTCCAATTTACTTAGCTTTAATCTCAAGTCTCCACGTTGTGTTATATCGAGTCGATTTCTTTTTTTTATCAGTAAATCATTTACAGCACTAAATCCACATTCAGCTAAATATGAAGATGGAAACGGTAGTAAAAGTTTTCTTGCACATTCGGTTGCATTCGGGTATTTAATTTCAGTTTCTTCACAAAGCCATGCCATCGCTCCTTTTATATTAAATAAAGTTTTTACCGATTCATCATTTTGCAATTCTGCGAGTTCTTCTCGATACTGCATATTTGATATATCAGACAAATCCACTAATATTGGCTGCATCATCCATGTTGGGAAATCAATTTGTCATCAATTTGTTTAAATCAGAAAATCTTTCTTTTAAATCAGCGGATAGAATATTCAAATGATTGACAATAACAAGTACAGCGGTATCAGTTACTTCACATTTTTGGAGCCAATGAAACTGTTCAAAGTTTTTGTTGTTAATATGTTTCTGATATAACTCTATATTGGTAATGAAACCAAATATCTTTGCTTTTGCATCGACAAGTGTTTTATTTGGTCCTTGAAGTTGCTTATTTAATATATTTAGTTTTTCAAAGATATCGGCTAAATAACTTACAAATTGTTTACCATCGATTGTTAACAGATACTTCATTTCAGGTTTGTCGCTTAAAAAATCACTAAGAGTATCAAACAGTTGCATAAATCTTTTCAAGCAGTTTCCTTTGGATAGCCATCTTACTTCAGTATGAAGTAAAAATCTCATATGGTCTTCATTTTGTTCTTCACAAAATAACTTGAAAAGACGCTCACATTTGGCACTAGCTTTAATAGCATTAACACACTTTATTACTGCATGTAGTACTTCATTTAGAACAGGCGAGATATTTTTAGCTACCAAGTTTAGAATTTGCCTTTTTTGTTAAATTTGTCACCGATATCTATCATTGCATTTAAATAACCCAAAGCGAAAGGGTTAAAGTCGTGTCGAGTCCATTTTTAAATTGCCCCCCTTAACTATCAAATTGCCCCCCTGTGGGGCGTGGGCCCCACGTTGGGAAACACTGCTCTAGGCTGAAAAAACATTCTCTGTCTTACACATTGCTGTTATGGGAATAACTCGAACGCGAAAATTCGACAATAGTATCATTGATATTTGTCGGTGTTTCATTTATATTGATTTTAGTGTAAAATGTACAATGGTAAATATATTTTTTTTAACACTAGAAAGACTGAAACTTAGTATATACCTATATTGCCCAAAAGCAGTCAAAACGACTGCATTGTGAAAGAATAACTAATGTGTAAAGAAATTTGTTTAACACTAAACCTACCGACAATTTTGTATACCTATTCCTACCGCGCGCGGTACCGGTAATTAAAAAGTTATCGATTTTCCTATTCAATGCACATAATTGTTGATTTGTTCCTAATGTATATAAAATAAAGAATTTTCATCAAGTTTCGTCCAAATTTATTTTTATATAATTTCTAAAATTCTTTATAAAAAAACAAATAGAACTAATTTTTTATACACACTTCGCACAGATTTTTGTTGTTTTATTATAACCTTTACAAAATTTTATTCGACAAGTTTTTCGTACGGACAAATCGAAACTCGAGGACGGTGTTGGTAAAAGCTTTTTTTCTTGAGATTTTTTTGTATGCATCGCCGAGTTCTGAAGCTAACCGGAACGAAAATTCCTGCCTCGAAATGTTTTCACCCGTTGTTTCTTTATACAAAATCCAGGCATTTATTCCAGCTAGGTCCAAAATGTTGAAAAATACCTGAAGTGGCCACCTACAACTTTTCGACTTCACGCTGTATTTCCTTGCCATCTGGTCTGCCACATCTACACCGAATGCGTCTAGTTTTGTTGCATTTAGCTCCCACTTAGTCCCCAACACCCTAAATGCTTCTTCTTCTGTACATTTTATAATATGATGCATTATACGCTGATCAACGGTAAGAGTAAATGCCGTCTTCATTTGTCCTTTCATTATATGTCGTTTAGCATATCCTGTCGGCCCTGACATATCCCTAAAAATATTATGCACTGGTAACCTGCCAGGTTTGGGACTTCCGTTTATTTCTTCCCAGACTGTTCCATCAGCAGCTGTTTCGATGCGTCGATCCTCTAAATCTGTCTCACTTTCGGATGTCAATAAAACTCTCTTTCTTTTCTGTCCTGGACGCTTATTTATAATATTCTCCTCTTCACTATCGCTTTCTGATTCCAATTCACTTGTTGTAAATAGCTCTTTCTCTGTTTCCATGTTTTTTCAATTCGAGAAGTTTCTCGTTCATCATATTCTGAAAACTCTTCTTCTATTTCCGTTATATTTCTTAGGTAATTTGTAATTTTCAAATGCTTTACCATTTTTAGGGTAAATATCTACAGCAGATTATTACACTATGTGAGGAATAAAAAAATTTACATCCGAGTATTGATACTTTACCTTATCTCCTTCGAATAAACAGTTGTAAAAAAAATTGCATAAGAAACTCTTTAGAAGTGCACTACTTGAGACTGTAATCAATGCTATTGTTGTCTACTCTTTTCAATTGAGATAACCGTAAAACATTTTACTCTGAGACAACTGTATAATATTTTTTCTCACCGGTCATATTGACCGACCGCGGTAGCTAGGCCACAAGACAAAATTTTCTTGGAAAATAGAAAAAATAACTAGAAGTAAACAATGAAGAAAATATTATATGCATATTCTAAGAATTGTCATACAGTTTGATAACGGTATTATAACGTTTAAAAATGTGTAAGTTTTGCAAAAGTTTGAAAACGGTCAATTTGACCGGTGGTACTGGTAGGTTTAGTGTTAAAATTAATTTTTAATATTTTTTATATTATTTACAGTTATATAACAAGTTATTAGTAAATATTAACAATAAAAGAAAATTACTTCACTTGGAAAAAAAAATAATTATGCATTATTATTGAAAAATATTTGGACGGGCCATCTACGAGAACTAGCTTTTACTGTATATTTTCTGGCCATTCGATCCGCCATATCAACTCC